>JAOWAY010413925.1:0-21319 GCA_028565895.1 Goniobranchus geometricus | reverse complement strand
AAATCATTATTGGAAGAAAAAGGGATGGTAAGCAGACTGGGATTATGTGGAGATCACTATCTTGTTTACAGTCAACAATAGTTCATAAATATTTATTTGAATTCTAAATATTACCATAAGAGACCCTTACATTGTCACCCATTTAAGACTACTCTGCACTCTATGCCACCAAATTTATGAGCATATGAAAAAATGACAATGACAAGAAATGAAAAATCTCACATTTAGGCCATACAAGAAAACTTCCTAAACTTACAGGACAGACTTTGATGGATTGAGCAATACTGTGATACAAATGTGAGGTGAAATATTCCCAAGCATTCCATTTTCCTTGTCTTATAATATATCTACTGCAGCTTGGTCATGTGGCTTCTAATCCATAATTCATGACCCTCTTCACCTCCATCTTCAAAAAAAATTTGATCATTTATTATGATCTGAATTTATAGCCTACCAATGAAAATTGTTTGGTGGAAAGGAAAGCACTACTGATAATGGTTGGCCAAGAATTTTTCAGTACCTGCTATATGTGTTGTATATATGATTTTCACCATAGTTGAATATGGAAATAGAAGGCTTATTGGTAATTTCAACTAATCGAACATGGCAACGCAAATATCTGGTGTACTTGATATGGATAAAATCTTTATTACATGTGCTAGAAGGACAAACGCTGTAAAGGATTGGCAAGGCAAAACAGGAAACACATAGACAAATGCCCTGGTACCGGTAATTATCTGTAATTTCTTCAAGTGGCTCATGTTAGTGTGTGCGATGGTCTTTAGACATGGATGAGTTCAGATAGCACTTGTGCTATTAAATGCACTGCAAAATGACTGGAAAATTGTTATGGCCATGAAAGATGACATGAAAGTCAAGCTCCTCCTGATAGAAGGTAATAAAATATCAATATTGCAAGCAGAAAAAGGAAAGAACGAAATATAAACGCATTTGAAGACTAATCATCATTAAGGAAATAAAACATAAAATGTGGCTTTTTAAATTTCAGAAATAACAAAAAATGAGATCAATAATAATACATCTTATGGCATAAATAAAATAAATACATAATTCTTCAGCATAGACACTCAAAAAAAAAAAAATGAAAGAAAAAGAACATGACAGCTCATAAGTCACAATTACCTTTTTTTTTTTTCATCTGTGCTGAATAGGAAGAGAAAAAAAAAGGAAATAATACACCCGAGATGAGTCAGTAAAATCAAGTAGAAATACAGATCAATCTCAAATTCTCAAGTGAAGTGTCATCCTGCCTCTCACCCCACCCCAACCCAGTATCCCACTGTAAAGCCACAGAAAGGAAATACAGAATGAGAACTGCTTGTTGGAATGGTAAATAGAATACATAAAACGTTACAAAACATGAATTTGCCATGATATAGTTAAATGCCAAAAAGAGCCATATCACTCTCATAAATTCAGTACACTTGTTAAAAGAAAATTGAAATAAAATTTTGCAACATACAATAATACAAACCAGATTCACAATATTTTCAAACACTTCACATCTTCCAATGATGAAATGAAGGTTGTGTTATATATCACTACTAAATTTTTGCGACATCTTATGCAAGACACAAATGACAAGTGAAATTAAGTGTATATGTATGTGTAAATGATAAATGACTTTGTAGTTCCTTTATTTCTTTTGAAAACTTTAAAAGATAAGCTGTTTGAGTTTTTTGTTTTGTTTTGTTTTAAAAGATTTTTAAAAAATGATAATTTCTTTACAATGTCCATCCTTCATACATTAATGCATAAACAATAACATGAATATCAACAATTGCATTGTTCCCCAAATGCATTTAGTTTTCAAAATAAAGATCTCTCTACTGCCGAGTCTTTTATATAATTCCTGCCAAACAATAATTTGTTTTTTGTTCTGTTTAATTTGGAGGTAGGTGGTGGTGTCATTTGCTTCTCCTTTTTTAACACTGCCACCACATTCACCTAATCTACTTCTGTTACCAACTGTGACGATTTTGACAATTTACTGTCTCATTTGGCACTCAACATTGTGAGAACATTATGAGACCATAGTGGTTATAGCACTCTATAAAAGCTCTAACAGTTGGCCAAGTGTCAGTGTACTGTGACTGTGTGAGTCATTCAAGTTGTGCTATACCTTATGGCTAATGCCTGGCAGCACAGGAACGTGTCAAATTACCACTTTCACTGATAAAAGCTATGATGTTGAACAGGAACATTAAACCCACAAAATAACAACAGATTATGACTACAGAATGTAACGTTGCATATTTAATGGAGATAACTTTTTTCTCAATGAAATGAATTCAGTGACTCTGAATGGGTGTAAATGTATTATTAAGGATCATTGTACGATTATGGTCAATCTTCATACAATAAAAATGAATGCCTTCAGACACAGGGAATGGTTGTTTTGTTTATATTTGTAGTCCATTACAATAGTGAATTTGCTGATGAAGATTTGTACATACTGTTTACATTTTAAAAAATGAGGTTCAGATCATTCTGACTTAATATTATGCAAACTTCTCCAATTCCTGTGCTGCTGGAATAAATAAAAATTTAAGAAGAAAAGATTTCCTTTATAAAAAAGAGAAGAAATCACAAAATACAAAAATACAAAAACTAGAATTAAAAGCTACAAAAGTCTTATCAGTAACTAATAACTCGTATTCATTATAAAGGACTTAAATGAAACTCAGAAATAAAGATTTAAGATAAGAAAATAATATGGAAAAATTTTGAATCAAAACAAAAGTAACTGAATAAAAATATAACTATCTGAAATCACTTTCCAATCTCCTTTCTTTGTGATGTTAGATGTATAAAAACACTTTGTGAAAGTGTAATGCAAAAGGTATTTGTATTCTGTTACATTAACAGAGATTTTTTGTTTCCTCTATGTTTGAGGCAAAATGGTAACAAAAAGTCATGACAAAATACCTGTATTCTTCAATTCTTAGTTTCACAGTAACTCCCAAATGACTGGTAAAGATCACAATTCAAAAAAATAATTATTTGCACCATTATGTGTCACCTATTTTTCCTAAACAAACGTCAAAATCAAAGGTATGAAATTTAATCATTCATGTGACACAAGATTATTTGCTATGCATGCACTTTTCATCACTGCCTACTATAAATACTGAAGTCAAGCCCTTGTCCGTTAATTCAGAGCAGCACATCTTCATTAAAATTTTGTTTGCCAATTTCCAGTTTACTTTCCATTGGCCTTTCTACTTGTATTAAAGTCTATGTCAGCTCAACTTGATGCACTATAGTTTAACTATGTTTGAAAACTTCTTAATACCTCTCAAATCTATTTCTGTAAAGAAACCAAACAAAAATATTGTCTTCGGAATGGCCTTCATATGATAAATAGATAAGCAGTTCATTATCACAAGATTATCACTTTTCAGATCATCGTACTCAGATGTAAAACTTTATACATAATAAAAGCATTTACAATCATAATGTCTACAAGAACAGTAGTACAATATCAATTTTTAAAAAATAAAATAAAATAAAATTTTTAATCATAATTCAAGTTTTAAAGACTAAATTTATCTCCATGATAACCATATTTATCTTTTTTTCAAGATAATTGACAACTATGAAAATTTGTGACCAGTCATATTCAGTTGCAAAAATTCTTATTGCCTGACCCTAGATAATATAATCTAAAGAAAAACAATTTTTCCTTGTGACGGACAGAGACGTTTGTCCCAAACTTTGTGCTTCTGTCTCAATTTCTTAGAATTTCTGGATGGATTCAGTCACTCTTTTCCAAATGCTAAAGAGTTTATTATGGGACAAAGGTTATCTCTGCAAACCTCAAAAACAGCAACAAAATCTATGCTTTCAGCAGTTTGGAAAATTCATTTTGATGTTATTTTCTAGAAAGTCCATTTTAAAAGCAAAGCAAATTATTCTCAATTCACTCTATATTATTGAAATATTTAGTGTAGTTTGTTTGTTTCTTTTTTCTTTTTGCCTTATCCAAACATCAAGGGTATCAACAAATATCTGTCACAATTCTAACATTTTAAGTCAGGAAAAGTTGACAAAACTGAAAAAAAAAACCAACACACACAACCTTATCTTTTATTTTCTAGATGAAAATCATGCCTTAATAGCTACGTGTGTAATCATTTGTTTTCTGGGTTTTGTTGTTTTTTTTCTTTAACTTCTTAACAAAGCATAATGTGTGGACTTTCTCGTGTAAGTTACTAAGGAGTGATCCATCCACTTATAAACTTAAATCACAACATTCCTGTTTGCATCTGCAATATTGTAAAGAATCTTAAAGCTCATATAAGATGAAAAATAATCAAATATGACTAAAAAGACAAGTATCTCATCAACTTTCAAATCAAAAATGCCTTGAGAGAATAACATGGGGAAAATCTTGTAAACCTATCTTACAACTTTTTTTTTTTTTTTGGAATTTGGCAATAACCAATGTACTTCATTGTCACCCAATGACCTTTGATCACCATTTGCATTTCAACTCCAAGAGAGAAAGCATCAAGAGTATTCATTTGCCCAACATTATTTTAATTATGGGCACTAAAACCAATTAATGATAGGATGAAAACAAAGAGTAACAATGATAGCAATACCTTTCATCAGTCAGGTTTTTTCTGAGAGACTTCTAACAAAAAGATGCCATTTTCTATGAGCCACCAATGCTTGGTATCCTCAGTTCAATCTGCACCATTTGAGACCCACTGTTGAAACTACCTTTCAAAAGAGTATCCAGAATTTACTTTTTGAAAATACTATGTGATCTGCATATTGTGTAGTCATTTGACATTGCCATCTAATGGCATCAAAGAAATGTGCCTTGATGGGTAATTTTCATCCTGTCTTGATCTTGAAAGTCATTATGCCACACTGGCGATGCAGCCAGACATCACACTCTTTGAATCTCAAACAGCTTGACATTTGTGTCATACCACACTGGAGGATCAACATTCCTGCATAAAAATGATAGAAGCATTGATACAGCTTGTTACAATGGTTTAACATTTTTATTTTTTTTTTATAATCCTTTAATAAAAAATAAAAGAGAAGCGTTAGAAATTGATAAAGTCTCTTGCACCAGGGAAATCAAAAGGAATTTTTAAACATTTATCATTAATATTGTCTACAAGCAAAGCAAATAATTCAATAGGCTAGAAAGGAAAACCTATTGATCTTTAATCGACAGACTTCTACCAGCCATGGGGGAACAATTATAAACTTATGTGTAATATTGCCTGATTATACAAAATCAGATCTGGTTGACACAGTTTACCCATAAAATGTTGAAGAAATCTATCAACATGGTATTTCTCTTCACTTAATGCCAATTCCAAAACATCTTGAATACATCAAATCAGTCCCTAACAGAAACATCACATTGGAGGGAGAATGAGCCACTGTAGAGATAAATATTGGTCAGTCTTATTGCTGACTGATATCTGAACGGGAAAACCTTTGTGGCAAGAATAATTATTTCTTCATGAAAATGACTTATTGTAAGACAGGGCCACATAATGGACAGGTTGAAATACAGGGCGACCTACAAAACTGCACAAGCAAGTATGTCCAACAGCACTTTATAAAAAACAAAGCTTCTTGTAGAGAACTTTATAATGAGTCAATTGCATCCAGCCCTAAACAAATCTGTCCATGCATGCGGAAGTTATATCAATTTTTGAGAAGCCTGATCCATGAGATGGTCAGTCAAGGGATTTGGTACATCACTTTTAATGATTGGTGAACACGCACGACATTATCAAAAATTTTTAATCATATGCATGGGCTTGATGGTATTGATACTGTTTTGAGGTAAGAAGAATCCTTTCTCCAAGCCATCAATCATTTTAATTTGAAGCAGCACCTGATATACAGCAAAATGACAACATAATCTAGTCTCCTAATGCAACTTACTGCCCAGCGGCCACCCTCGTGATATATTTAGGTCTGTAACCATGTCTCACTACTTTAGCCATTCTTCCGCTTAGCTGAACTGAATTTGATAAAGTAGGTGCAACCACTGAGGGGAAACTTCTTTTAGCAGAAACCCGTTTTTACACATGTGACTTAACATACTTGCACATGCATTTCTTGGGGGACATCCTAAAAAGGAAAAACACAAGGGTGTCACAGAGTTTGACCATAGTACATTAGGTCTCCATGACTAGGTGACCATTTTGCAGATTCCTCAGTAATAATAAATTTATAAATTTACTTCTTTTATCAAAGCTACACCATATTGCACATTCAGGCCATTTGAGAGAAAGCTTACTGATTTTAAAAAATTGCCAAGCTATTCCCATGCAAATGACACACAAATTTCCTCATTGGTTTGTACCTGAGATAAATGACGCCCCACAAGTAGGTCCTAAACCACATTGTGGTGCCACTGTTTGCCTGATATTTCCGGATGAGAATTGGATGGGGTACTGGCAAAAGCCCCACTAGCGTGCCATGTTGTAGAAATTTCAGGATTTCTGTCTCATCTGTCAAACCTCTGCATAGTTTCAAAAAATAAAAAAAAAATAAAAAGAATGAACAATGAACTCTAAATAATCCACATATAACAGTTTGCACCTACAGCAATACATTAGAAGAAACTACAATCTAAAAACCCCAGCAGCAGGAGCAGTTTTCCAATTGTTCTCAAACTTATTCACTGCTTCAAAAAATGTTTCATTTCTTTATCTGGGGTTAAAAGGGTTTTTTCAACTCTGTTGTCTAATCTGAGCACCCATAGAAATAGTGAGACGACAGGCTAGTTAAAAGTAAGAGAGAGACAAAGAAATAGCAGAAAAATTCATTTGAGGAAAAGAAATCACTAGAGTGGAAAAGAAAAATTAATAATAAATAACAAGGATAATACCTATAATAACAATAAAACCCAACTAAATGAATGAGCGATTTACAGACAAAATTATCATCTCCCATAAAGTATAAAACAGCAAATTAACAATGGCCATCAGGCACCAAACTGTGCACTTTGAAAACAATCCTGGATTTTCTCCCGCCCTCAAGTTACAGCAGTACCCAATGCACCTATAAAGCTTTTTTTTTTTCTTTCGGTTTTTTTTTTGGGGGGGGGAGCATTGTTTTTATTTCACTGTGGGTTAGAGAAATTCTTAGGAGACCTAGACATCCACACTACACACAGCCCTTACTTATCAATACATATTTTTTCCACCTGAGGAACCAACACCTGAAGCATTCTCATAATTGTCTGCAGGGGAAGCTTTTGTTTCCATGATTGTACCTGTTACATGTATAAATAAATAAATGAGTAAATAAATAAATAATAGTGGTCATTCTTTGATTTCTTCATGGAGTTACTTGCATGTTATTTTGTTAGGAATCCTATATCGAAATGCTTCAAAGCTGCTTTCTGTGAAAAATTTTTCTTTTTCTCTTTGAGTCACAGCCATAATTTTAAGCAGACTCATATGAAATGTTTTGTTGAGCTTCAATCTGACATCTTTCCTAATACTGTCATGGCATGTCATAAAATACAAGATCTCACCCATTCAGGAGTAGCCACCCATTGGCTTGAACCAGCTGACATGGTTAAACGAGGTAAAGGCGCTCTTGCCATTTCCATAGGACTCACTGGAGAGGTGGGAGTGGTTGGGGTGGTAGGGGTACCTGAAGTAGGCATCTGATAGAGAACAAAATAAAAATCAAGTAAATCCTTAATTGGAATGGGGGAGTAAAAGTAGTTCAATTCTCAAAAAGATATTTGTTACAGACATGCCAGTCTTGAATGTCACTCATAATTTTGAAATTTTACTGCACATCTGTTTATAATACAAGTGAAAAAGACCATGGATATGTTTTCAAGACTGACAATCTGATACTGAAGTTTGAGAGAATAAGTAAATCATTATAATACTTTCTGTGAAAGATTTCAGTGTTTTCCTAAGACCATATTAGGAAGGATATTTTTCAAATCAAAGTCTGTTTTGAACAACACAGTTGACCCCACAACAGAAAAACATCAAGCCTTATTTCGTGAAGAATGGTCCCTGGTTTTTTCTAAAGGTTTGTTTCGATCAAAACTAAAAATAAATTCAAAAACAATTTGAATCACGCATGTAAAAGTCGAACAAAACTTTCTAAAATGTTTTAGCAATGTCCAATATAAGCCTATAAACATACCCCTGAATTTTTCTCGTCTTCCTTGGATTTAGAAGGTGAAGATGTTTTTGTCTCTGAAGCAGCACCAGAGTTCTGATTCTGAGAAGCAGGTGGGTCTGTAGGGTCTTGTATCTCACTCGGGGGCTGCACACTTTGAGGGCCTTTGGATTCAGCCAGTTCCTTAAGGGTCGGCTGACGAAGGCCTTCATCTGGCACAGATTTTTCTGTCATTTTATCAAGTCCTATGGGTAACCAGAATTTTTAAAAATGAGTTTATATGTAAAACAGCTCATCATATAAGGATGAACTTTAAAAAAATGATAACAAAACACAAATGATAAAAAAGTGAACATTGAGGAAAAAATAAAACATTACAGAAAATGAAAGATAAAATATTGACTGATTTTCCAGCATGCTAACTATCTTTAGAACAAATTTCTTCTTTTTCCTTTGCTCTATTTTAGAACTTTTCAAATGACAAAACTGCAGAAAATTACTGCACAAGAAGTTGATTTTTTAGATACTGAAAACGCTTAGAATGGCACCATATGATATCCAATACAAAAAGTCTCTTTCTCTATCAACCGAAATTTACTTTCATTAAAAAAGTTTGTTAAAGGAATTGTTTTGCACAATCATATGGCAGGTCTTTACTTCTTTTGTTACGCTCCAGCCCAATCCCAAACATCCCCCAAAGCCCAAAGGAATCAGGACTGACTGAAAAAGAAGAACAAGAGGCCAAAGGGAAGATTCAACCTATCAATATCACTCATATTTATCTTATTAATATTATAGACCCCTATTTCAGTCACTGATGATAGTTTTCACTTGGGGTTTGAAATGTTGGCAAGGAGAGCAAGAACATTTCATTTTGCAAAATGCAAAGAAGACAAGCTTCATCCATGGTCTTCAGTCCTCGACAGAAATTTACCATCGAAATTTTGTTCTGCTTCATTTTTTTTTAATTTGGAAAGGTTACCACCAGTTTCATTCTTTAAAAAAAAAACTAAAAAAAGGCCCAACTCCATGAGAACAATGGACAAATGTGAAAAATAATTCTGACATGTGAATAAATTCTACTTTTCCCCTACCTTAATTGTTTTGAAACAAAAATGTTCAGACAAAAGAATATAAGTGAATTATGATGATGAAAAGATAAGAATCTTTACTTGGAGTAGCAGCAAGTGAAACTTTTAGAGTCCCTGGCTCAGCTTCAAGGGCTGGTTGGGCTCCTTCCATAGTCTGGGGGTCACGAGTATCTTGGGGTGGTGGGGCAAATTTCTTCCCCCTTTTGGTCATTGCTTTTGCAATAGCGGAGTGATCAATGGGCAGGTTTGCCAGCTGGTGGAATACATTTCTCTTACGGATGATGGTGTAAACCAAATTTGAATTCCCTGAAAGGAATTTTTAAAATAACACAAGATATAAAACAAACATTGAATCTTTGTGAGAAAAATATCTTACCATTAAAACATAAAAATTAATCTAAATTCTGACTTTTTTTTCCCAAAACAAGGAATGATGGATACAAAACAAACATCATGCAAATGATTTTCACCTATTGAAGATCTTGAAGTAATGCAAACTAAGTATTTTTATTACAATGCTTTCTAGAAAAATAAATGACACCTTATCAAAACACTTGAGACATAATTAAAGTAATTCTTTGTAGATGGTTTTACAAAATTGCTAAGCAAAATTTATTTTTCTCAACGCTTCATTAAAAAAGGCAATAAAAAAAAGAGACCAATACATTAACATCAAGAGCGAAAAAACAGAACTAATCTGGAATCAAAACTTGGTCATACAATTCAGACTAAGAAAAGAAGTATATCGACCTTCTTTAAGGATCAATTTTCAAAAATAAATGAATAAAGCATACCACATACCATCAAATTGGTATTGAATGATGTTGTTGAATACCTCAAGGAGGAAGAAGACTAAATGATGATTAGTGGCACTGGCAAATAAAAACCAAGGTGTGCTGAATGCCTGTCATAAAAGAAGAACAATGAGGGAAGAACTGACAAGTTATTTTGTTGCTTTTTCTTTAAAACTATAATGAAGGTTTCTGAAATAAAACTTTAATGGGATCTGTAAGAATAAATCTTTCTTTGAAAACTGGATTTGACTAATGTGTAGCAATGTTCTTGAAAAACATCTTAAGTTTATGGGAAAAGTGAACTAGTTATTCTTCATAACTCATTTCAATATCACAAGCTATTGTTTGAATTTACTAGAAAAGATGTATCTTAAAAATCTACTTACCTCTAAAAGATGAAGGAGTTTAGTGCTAGCCACCATGGACAAAGTCTTCAAATATGGAGAGACTAGTAGGAGTGGAAAACGTTGAGAAATTTCTATCAAAGATCTTTTATTAACATAATCAGTCACTCTATCTTTACTTGAGTTTTGGAATTTGATTCTAGTCACTGGGTCAAGATAATTTTAAGCTATGAAACAATATAGGAAAACACCCCTATCTAACCATTCCCTACATACAGAATTATTTTCATGCCTACATTTTATGATCTGCAATTAGCAGAATTGTATCAACATTGCCATTGATGTTGCAATTACTATATATTTAACGCATGTTGATTTGAGCATTTAATTTCAAATGTTTACAAAATTGTGCAAATTTTTATTGTATGAATACATGCTAGTATGTATTTGTATGCATGCATGTATGTGTCATTTAGAATTGACAATATAAACCACTTAGAGCTGCACACATTTTGTGGAATAAGCGGTACCTAAATGCTATTTATTATTATTATTATCATTATTATCAGGTCTTAAAATCTTTTTTTTTTTAAATAATTAATCAAATTAATGCAATTGCTTTCAACAGGGACTGGTGAAGAGCAGCAATTTCAAACTACTATTTATATGATTACTTGTTATTGTCTTCCTAATGTGAGTTAAAAAGGGGTTCCTTTCACATATTTAGAAAAAACAAACAAACTGGACTTCCACTGTTTATGAAAATGTTTACAGTCTTGAGAAAGATGTGAAGAGGACATTCTCTTCCAGAGTTAGTCAGCTCGCTAGTCATCTAAATGTTTAAACATTCAACCACTCACCATTGACAATGATTGTCAGCAAGCAATCAAATAATGGCTGAAGACGTTGGTGGCCTGTGGTGATTATCTTGTGGAAAACCTGATGTAGCAAAAGACAAGACAACACTCACCATCTATCATGTGAACTAAATCATCTTCATTGTATCTTTACAAAAGAATGAATTTACTGAAATTTTTTCTTTAGGGGTACCAAATTGTAACTTAAAAAATACCATTTTGACCAGAAAACAAACACAACCAAAGACAACTTTCATACAATTTTTTATCGGGATTGTCGTGAAATGGAGGAATTTCATTCTTATTACTTTTGACAATGGGGAATTTATTCAAATATATGACGGCACATCTACCAACACCATACATTGTGAATAATTACACTATTTGGTGCACAAGCCTTCAATGAAAGTACAAGTAAATTGCAAAAAAGTTACAACATCCTGGGACTCTTCTTCAGACATATCTCTCACAATACTGTTGATACTTTTCTAGTGATCTAAGAGTGTATTGAAAGCCTTATGGATCCAATACCTATTGAAAGATTTAAGTTACGGTAAATCGTAATGAACAGGAATTTTGCACGAATCGTGATGAAAAGTTTTCATATTCCTAAGGACTATCTTGAGCTATATGCATGAAAAGCTCAATGGCATGCAAAATACTGATATGAAACTTACAAAAACATACCTATGTATATGAATTGGAAAATTGGAAAAATATCATTTAGACTGAAAAAGAAACAGATGTACAGCTTCTTCGTAAAGGTATGACTGTTTCAATGACCATGTCAGATTAATATGTTTGTTTTTCTTTTAGACTATTGAGACAATACACACCATCCACAGCCATCATTCTATCAGCTATTCATGAGCCACTTTGACTTGACTGTAAAAGATCTAACCTGATCCAAATTTAGAGCAAGTTCAATGTCTTTGCTTGGATAACATATGAGTTGTTTTGTCTTTTGTCAACTTAACTTTACATCAAATTTTTAGATTGCTATAGTTTAAATGATATTCGCATTTGGGGAATTGGAAGCATGAAGCGAGAGACATGCAACATCCAAAAAGGTCAGCATTAAGGTGATGACCAGTTGCATACGGTTCAGCTAGTCTGGATCATAACCACAATTTCTTCACATTGTATCCTTAGATTAGGCATTTTACACTGGCTATACGCACCCAAATCAGGTGTGAATGATGTCTGGTTATTTAAAAAAAAGCACTGCACTTATCCTAAATATGTCTTTCATCCAAAGGACAGGATTCTGTGTTACTGTCAGTAAAAGGAATAAATTACCATGATAAGGTTAGCATGGTTATAATGTGGATGCATTCTATATATTAAAAACCAACTTTACTTTCCACTATCATTCTTAACCTCAGAGTATGGAACAAATAGTATACAATTTTTAATTCTTAAATTGCTGACCAATTTCAGACTAAAGTCTGTGTTTAAAATTTAGATTGTGAACATGAATTTATGTACATGTACACAAGTACAAATACATCCTACAAAATTAATCAACTTACAATGATGAGAAAATCAGCATGTGTGCCAGTGAATACAGGAATATCCATGGGAACTCTCACTGAGTATGGTTTATTCAGGCGAACCCCAAAATTTCTCTCTCCACTCAGCAGAAGAAGGATGAAAACTCCAATGTGCATAAGACCAACTCGAGCTATAATGTTCAGTGTAGATAGATGAATAAATGCCAATATTGAAAGATGACAGGACAAAGAAAATGCAACATTTGAGGAAGAAAACAACTGGAAATGAAAGAAACAAGAATTAAAAAAAGGAGAGTGAAGAAAGAAAAGTGATGACAAAGATAAACAAAAAAGCTTAAAATGGAAATGTATTTAACATTGCATGCACAATGTTAAGTGGTTCAATATAAAAAAAAAACGACAACCAAATACTGAACAAGTTTTTTTTTCCCCAGTGAAATAAAATGCATAGGAACTTTAAATATTTCATATAAGATGACATGCTCATGTATGGGACATAATACTTACACTGATCTGCTCTTGCATCATTTAGATTATACAGAATTGGTACCAGAATATCCAAGACATCACTACTCTTTAAGACAAAGAACATAAATTTCTGTTGAAAAAAAAAATGTATTGAATAATTCATCAAAATGTCCATTAGGATAATCTGTTGCTTCGCTGATCGTATTTCCCTAATAGAGTCCTTGGAATATAATTTGTAAAATTTGTCCAATTAAAAAGGCCACTAGAAACTGAACTCATCATCTCACAATACAGTACAAACTTCTCAATACAGTACAAACTGCTTAAGATCCCATCCCCGGGAGAATGGAAAAAGAGAATTCTGTAGCTGATATTAGGAAGTTGGTGGGTTGTTTTTAATGGTTCTCCAGAAAATTAATAGAATCATTGTCATTCATAATCATCACATTGATATCCAATAAAGAATAAGTCCCTGGGAAGCATGGCAACAAACAATTTAAAGACCCTTTTTTAATCCTGTCAATCACAAGACACCATTGTTATGAGACATTTCAAAATTACGTAGAAGAAAGGGCACACTTACAAGCCACACCCTGAAAGTGGAAACTGTCCACCATTTTTCAAACTAGCAATAACAAACATATCAATTGATATTTAAATAGGGTCTTCCATGGAATGAATGAAAACAAGCATGTGCTGGTTTAGAATGTACCTGTTGACCTCAGTCACTCGCAAAAATAGATCCCAGACATGGCGAATGTGCAGCCATTGTTCTTTTTGATAAGGTCACCAATAGATGCGGGAAGTGCATTCTAATCACGCCTTGAAAATTACAGAGTTGGCCAGGAGACAACTGTGCTCACATTCGTATTGACACCATCTTAATAGTTTCTTACCATACCGAAAATAAAAGTCAGAAAATCTTTGTCAAAGCCTCACATATTTGAATGAAAAAGTCTAATCTCTCTCTCTCTCTCTCTCACACACACACACAACACACACACACACACACACACACACACATACGAGGGAGATTACAGGCAGAAAGACCTGGGGGGGCTAGGGAACAAATTTGTAAAGAAAAAAATTATGTTTTCAGCTAACTCTTAGGTGATCAGCGCATGTTTTTAAATACAAAGATCGAAAATATACTTATTAATCAAATTTCTTTCTGAAATTCCTTTCTCCTTTTCGTAATGTTGTTGACAAATACACCACATATCTGTTATATATGTTTAGGGAAATGTCGTGACACAGGCATCACCCCATCAATATTAAGAGCTGAAATTTGCTGAGCTGGATGGTGGCTATTCCCTCCAGGTAATGAAGGAGTTTCAATAGGTTTCAGTTCATACATTTATTTTCAACATTTTACAACATTCTACAACACTAACCAGATCTAGATCTTTTCAGCAGACTGGATCTTAATCACATCTTTATTAGCATTGAAGCAATAAAGCTGGGACTAATATCAGAGAAAGAACAAGTTTCATTTTAGTCTTTGCTATTATCCACATCTAGATGGGATCAAGATCTAGCTTAATAATCCAGAAATCTAGATCTAACTTATTCGGGAACAAGCAAAACATTACATGTTCAACCAAAATTACCTTCAAAGATTAAGAATGATTTTCTATTGCTCAGGGAGCAAGGGTTCTACTTGTAAAATCTTTTTAATTTCACCATACGTGACAGAATGTTGTAAAGTGTTGATGAAGATCGATGTTAAAAATGTTGTCATTTTGCATTTTTTCATCTTTAAAGTATCCTTTACATTAACATACCTTATTAATGTCACACATCTTCCAAAACAATACTAACAGCTCTTGATAAAACTGAATTCTCTTGCAGGAGCCAGGCAAGTAGGTCTGTTGCAATGGATTATTAAGCAGGCGGGTGATACCTTTCAAGATGAAGGCAAAATCCTAAAACAGATCGAGAGAGAAGAAAGTATTAAATATTTTAGCACTTTAATAAGAAAATTGAAAAAGATATGTTTTCTCATGTATTCTGAAAAGTATCAAGTATTCATGTCAGCACTGGGGCATTTTTTGTTGTTGTTAATTTGCATCAAAGAAAGTCAAATATATGTGGAAGATTTGTTACCTCCTCCCTGTGAATTCTTGACAAATAGTTGAGGAAAAGGTTGTCCGAACCACCTCCCTGTGAATCAAAAAATGAGATTCCTCTTAATGACTGCCTTTTTCAATCTGATTTAAAAGGAGCACAATGCAACAATATTCGGGTAGTCAAAAAGTATTGCCTGTAGCTCTGTCCTGTCCAGACTTGTTCACAAAATGATGTCAAATTTGGCACATTGACGCATCAATATGTACTCTCTAATCAAATTCTTAAAATAGTTCTTAATCTATTTTTTCTGGCAGTGACGTCATTTCAGAATGGCAGCCCCAATAGAGAACCATACAAAGCAATGAAGCATTATTGAATTCCCTCATTTAGAGGGAGAAACACCAAATAACATTTATAAAAGACTAAAAAATGACTACAAGGAATATGTTTTAGAACTTAGCTATGTCTATAGGTGGTGTAAACACCTGAGCAAGCCAACTGGTACTGATAATGAAGACAACATGGAGCCATTTAAACCATTATCAGATATGCATCATTCCAGATGTCCATCGTTTCGAGTTAATAACGACAATCAGCAGAGGGCAGACACACTGGTGAGGGAAAAGCGGCGAATTTCTATCTATAATTCAGCATCAGAATTAGATATAAGCCATAGCAGTGCACAAACCCTCATTGATTCCCTTGGCTACTCAAAAGTCAGCGCCCGGTAGATACCAAAACAACTGACATCTGATCAGAAGGCCCAATGCTGTTGCACTGATCTTTTGCAATCGTTTTAATAGAGATGCATCAGTATTAAACAGAACTGACGAAACATGGATTCATACTATAAACCTGAATCAAGACTTAAATCAATGGAATGACGACAACCAACATCTCAAAAACTAAGAAATTCAAATCAGAAAAGTCGGCCGGCAAAATCATGACCACTGTGTTTTGGGACCTTTGGGGGGTAATACTTCTCAATTTTTCGCCCCGAGGCAGGGCTTTGACTTCTGAGATTTACGAGGAAACCTTAAAAAGGCTAAAGGCTAAAAAGAAGAATTCGGCGAGCCACACAAAACCTTGAAATGGACTAAGAGATTCTACACCATGATAATGCCCATCCTCACAAGGTAGGTAATACCACATCCACCCTATCAACCTGATTTATGACCTTCAGATTTCCATCTTTTTGGGCCCGTGAAAAAAGCACTAAAAGGCCAACAGTTTGAAGAAGATGAAAACGTCAAAAATGCAGTCAAAACTTGACTAAAAAATCAACCCATCAAATTTTACGACGTAGGTATACATGCCCTTACTAAAAGATGTACAGCAGCTATTGAGCGGGAGGGAGACGTTATTGAAGAATAGGAAATTGGGCCTGAGATCCGAGGCTTCAATTTAAGGTAAGCCATGTTTTGATCTATCAATTCTTCTTTGAGCTACAAGCATTACTTTTTGACTGATCCTAGTATGAGCTGACTGGCAACTGAGACAATAAATTTTGTTATGCTTGGTATTAAGAATATGAAAACTTGGCTTATGTAAAGCCACAATGTCATCTATCTATATCTAAGTAATTGATAACTGTCTTATCACAAATACAAGAAAATTATCACTTGACTTCATCTTTCTTGACTTCATCTGAGATGCATGTGGTGAAAACAAAACAAAAAACTTTTAAAAAAACAAAACAAAACAAAAACCATCAAAATTGTTATATCACTACTTATGTAATAGCAGAGTATGTTTGGGTGTAGTTGTCTTTGGGAGCTTTTTTGTTTAAAATCAGGATTTGATTCTATTGTTAGGTTGTTTTCCTTTTTTTTTCTTCAGGGTATTATGATAGTTTTTTTCAAAATGCACCATAACATTTTCCTTTCAACTCACATCAACCGCCTGTTCCATAGCAGTACCACCACTTGTGCCATCAACAGACACATTCTGGCCACTGTTGTCATTTTCCATGGTCACACACAGAACCTGTAGGGCTACTTCTACCAGAGGTTCTCTACTATCGGCAAACATGAGATGGTTGTATGGAACTCCATAACCAATGGGGTCATATGAACACAGAATATTCAACAAAGATGTGAACAATGGGAGAGCATGCCTGTATGGGATGGGGATTTTTTATCAGAGAGAAATAGAGAAATATTTTAATCAACCTGATTCATTCTGGAAAGCTAAAAAAAATTTATTTTTTTTTAAATGTATATATGTATGAGTGTGTGTATGATTTGGTTATTGTTTCATACCATTTGAATTCTGGAATAAATAATGACAGAGCTGCCAAGGTGGGAACTGGGGGAAGACGGGCAGATGGGTAGCCTGAGAGGGACAAATGAAGAAACGGAGGGACAAATTCACATACGTTTCTTGGAGTTCCCACCCAAGTCCAAAAAAAATAATTCCAGACCTCCAGAGTCTATTTCCTGACCCAAAATCGCCCACTTCGCATCGCCCCAGTTCAAGTTTATATTACAATTAAATAATTACAGAATGACACCCATCCTACCTTTGATACTTTCATCAGGGATCGTTTAGGTCAAAAGAAGTTTGTAATCAAACGTCATAAGAAACATGAAAGATCACTCCACATAGACAAACACACCTATTTACATAAGAAGTCTGCAAAAATTGTCACTTTTTCATAATTCTCATTTGCACATAAACACATCACCTCTAGTATTCCACCTCCCACACACATGTAATGTAATCTATTTCATCCTGTTCTACTCACTAGAACACGATCAATGTCGATCACACACACTTATTCATTCACTCACAAACTTTCACCTTTGTACATAGGATTTCTAATAAATGCATCACTCATACACACAATATCGAACATCCTCACTCTCTCGCTCATACACACACAAACAATGCCTTTACTTACTCATTCATATAAACGATACCAAATACCATCCCTCACTCCCTCATGTACACACAATCTCTTACTAACTTATTCATACAAACAGTTTCTAACATGCTTACTCAACCATATACACACACACACACACACAATCTCTAAACTCCAATTCATTCACTCATACAAATTTAATCTCTTATACCCTCACTAATTCAATCATACACATTCTGCAACACCCTCACCCATTCACTCATACACACACAATTTCCAACACCCTCACCCATTCAGTCATATACACACACAATCTCCAACACCATCACTCACTCACACATACCCACACAATCACCAACACCTTCACTCATAGCAGGTCTGCACAATCTCTAATCCTCTCACACACATCCACACAATTGCTTATACCCTCATTCACACACTCATACACATACGATTTCAAACACCATCACCCATTCACTCATACATAATCTCCAACACCCTCACCCATTCACGCACAATCTCTAACACCCTCATGCATTCACTCATACACATACAGTCTCTAATACCTTTACTCACTTACTCATACAATCTCTAAACCCCCACTCATCCCATTCTCTCATACATATCCACACAATCTCTAATACTATTACTCTCACACACCCAACCTCCAATTCACTCACCCATTCACTCATACACACAATCTCCAACACCCTCACCCATTCACTCATACACACACGATCTCCAACATCCTCACCTATTCACTCATACACACACAATCTCCAAATTCCTCACCCATTCACTCATACACACACAATCTCCAACACCCTCACTCATTCACTCATACACACGTGATCTTCAACACCCTCATCTATTCACTCATACACACACAATCAAACAAAAAAAAAAAAAAAAAAGGTAACAAAAACCACCAGAAAAGCAACAAAACGAAACAACAAAACAACAACAATCCAAATCAAACTAAGAAAACCTACTTAAATCAAATCACCTCAAATGAAATCGAATCAAACAAACAAGACGAAGCATAGCAAACCAGTTCAAACCAAACGTACTGTACATAGCCTTATAGATACCAAACCAAAACAACAACAACAACAACAAAACAACAACCACCAAATCAAAACCCACCAAACCAAAACACGCCACACCAAAACACACAAAACAAAGCAAAACAAAACACCACACCAAAAGACACCAAACCAAAAGACACCAAATCAAAACACAGCGCACAAAACACATCAATCAAAACACAAGAAATCAAAACCCACCAAATCAAGACATACCAAACCAAAACATACCAAATCAAGAAACACCAAATCCAGACACACCAAACCAAAACATACCAAATCAAGACACACCAAACCAATACATACCAAATCAAGACACACCAAATCAAGACACACCAAATCATGACACACCAAACCAAAACATACCAAATCAAGACACACCAAATCAAGACACACCAAACCAAAACATACCAAATCAAGACACACCAAATCAAGACACACCAAACCAAAACATACCAAAACGCACACGTAACCGAAACAAGCAAAATAAGAACAAACTTTGCCAAGCTCAGCAAATCAAAACACACAAAATCAAAACACACCAAACAAAAACACACCAATTGAAACACACCAAATCAAACCACCCCAAAACCAAACCAGCCCAAACAAAAACATACGAAATAGAAACACGACAAACTAAATAAGGCTTTCAGCGTGTATACTTTGGATTTCCTGTCACTTGGTGATTTTCACAATTCTTAATCGAATTCACATCATTCTCTAGCCCACGTTGAATCTTGTCCCCACTGATTGACTGAAGAAACGGTCATTATGAAACAACGTTTCCATCTCATGAAACACCCAATTCAACTGAAGACACATCGAAAGAAAGGAACCACTGACTAAATTCTTAGGATGAATATAGACGTCGATCTGTACACAAATCTCAAACGGTTAGAGAAGATTTTCCTGTTATCTTTGGCCTGCAATCAATTTTTTACCATTTTCTTTTTATCAAAGCTTTCACACACATCCTAATTCTAAGTATCTCATAACTTGATTTTTTCCCTTTCTTTTATTTTAAGACAAAACTTCACCAATAAGTTGAATCAGAGAGCTATGATTTCATTCATATTATGTTCATGCAAGTACGCATTCACTCTGCCAGTCACTCGTCTCTCATTCACTCTCTCAATCATTCGGTTATTCAATTTCTCACTACTCCTTCACTTGCTCTATCTCTCTCACTCACTCACTCACTCACTCACTCACTCACTCAAGTATTTACACAATCACGTCTTTATTTATGTGCTCACCCATTAACACACTTTCATCACTTACTCTCGCTCATTCTCTTACGAAAGCTCTTATCGTCCCCTCATTCATTCATTCACTTTCTCATCATTCACTAATTCATTCATTCGCCCATTCATTTACCCTATCATTAAAACAGCAACACATCCACTCATTCACTCAATCCGTCATTCATTCATTCAACCGCTTTTTCCTTCTCACTCACTTGGTCACTCTGTGACTCTTAACTCATGTTCATCCTCCTACATAGTCTGTCACTCAATCGTTCAAATGCGCATTATTCATTCACTTATTCATTCACTTATTCGAAAGTGTTCATTCTCTTACACAGTATATCATTCACTCGCTCATTCACTCATTCAATTGCTAATAATTAATTCAATCATTCCTTCAATCATTAATTCACCTTCTATTTCGCATTCACTCGCTCGTTCACTCACTCACTCACTCACTCATTCATTTACTCACTCACTCGCCCACTCATTCACAAACTTACTCATACTCTTGTCAGAAAACAAAGCAAGGACCGTCTTTCCATCTTCATCACGCCCATCAAACACAAGAGATCGCCAGACAGGGGACAGCATTCGTTGCCTCTGATTGGATCTTGATGGGAGTTATGGGTCTTGATGGAAGGGGCGTGGTCCGCACGTGCTGGCCAGGGGTGTTGAAAGCATGCATGGACGTGGGGCGAGCCGCCAAAACTGGCACGAAGTAGGTAGATGGGAAATGTGAGTGTTTGGAACGACGAGAGAGAGAGAGAGAGAGAGAGAGAGAGAGAGAGAGAGAGAGAGAGAGAGAGAGAGAGAGAGAGAGAGA
>JAOWAY010413814.1:0-14522 GCA_028565895.1 Goniobranchus geometricus | reverse complement strand
CTGAGCGCCAAGCGAGACAGTTACTAAAATGCCAATTTTAAAGTCTTAGGTATGACTCGGCCGGGGTTCGAACCCGCAACCTCCCGTTTCCGAGGCGGACGCTCTAGCCACTCGGCCATCGGATGTCCATTTCAAAATATGCAAATTAAATAAACTTCCCTTTGTGAAAATTGATAAGATGCATACATTCTTAAACAGCACAAGTTCATAAGCCATACGGTATAAAAATCCAGTAAATACATATGAAATGGAGCACAGACATTTCACATTTATGGCACAGAACAGAAACATGCCTGTCGGTAAGGCTGCTACACAATACACATTGAATTGAATTACATCTATTTTCTATGCCTTTCCAACAAACATTCTTTCATTGTAAAAGTCACACACTTTTAAAAGTTATTACCCAAAGGCTTCAAATGCAAATAGGTTGACACAACCCGAAAATTATAAAAACGGAAGGTGCCAACAGACAGATGTTTGAAAATGTAAACTGGAAGTTCGTATCCATTCCTGTCTTTTGAATAAATCAGTCCATGTATCAATGGATCAGAAAAATATCAATAATATTCATTTGTTCTTTTCAACGGTCTGACATTGAAAATTTGTTTGGTGTGCTTCAGATCTAGACTTCATAACCAATTTTTAAACCATATTAGGAATGAGACAGTGAAGGTAATGATTGGAAAAACACCTGCACTCTAATTCATTGACTCATGCCTCCAGCCTGGTCACTAACCGGAATCTTCACCTTCACATAACACCCCTGAGTACAAGCAGCCAAATAAAAGGAAAGAAGTGTCTATTTGCCAGTAGTGATGAAAAGGATTTGGAGAGACAGCCGAGCTATCCATCAGTACCTCATGATGCATGAGTTGGATGGATACAGGTTGAGACAAAGGGTGGGATTGGCCAAAGTGACAAAGATCAGGCCCAGTGGTGGGTATACAGAGAGAAGCAGTCATAAAGTAATGATTAGACATGAGAGGAGTGGTATATTCCATGAAGAAAAAAGATGCAAAAGAATGAGCAAGAAGAGTAGAAATCTATTATGCTTCAAGTTGGAACTGGGCAGAGACTTGGTTTTTGTGGATATCTGGGTTACCCAGATTTAAATAAATGGACAACTAAATCTCGACCCAGATTTTAACCAACGCAATCCATATCTATTCTGTGATCAGATCACCACAGACTTGGTTCCACAATTTGGATTGTTCATAATTGAAAAAGAGCTGATTTGTCAAAGCATGGTCAATGTACGTCTAGACTATGATATTATTATATGGCATGGGCCTAATCATTGGCACCATTGCAATACAACACTACAGACATGTAGAGAGGAGGAAAAGGGTGTAGGGGAGGCTTGCTTGCATCATGGTGATATACCTGTAGATCTGGACACTGAAAGCAGGTCAAAATCTAAGCCCAAATCCAGGTCGAAATGGGTCAGGCCTAAAAGCTGGATACCCAAATCAGATAAAATATCTGGTTATCCAAATCTTAATCTTGACTGCTGTCAGCACTTCTTACGATAACAACATATGTCTTGAAAAACGAGTGCTTACCATAATAGAGATCAGTGTGTATACACTATACTATTATATGCTGCACTGAATTCAGCAAATTTGTCCTTGTTGGGCTGTGTCAGTAGGGTGCTTTCTTATGTAGTCAAGAGAGTAGAAATATCTTCCATTCTTGGTTGTTGTGTAGACTTATTAATCTTGGTGCAGGTAAACACATTTTTTTCCTCAGTTGTCCTTTTCTTTTTTGAAGTTATTGTTTCCCCATGGACAAACAGTGCCTGTTTAATTGTCGATAAAGTATGACCCTCATAGGAAGTTGATGTTTGAATTCAGTGAAACTTAATCAAACAGGCCCCCGATCAGACCTATATTTTAGGTGGGCAAGGCTCCAGTTATTGCTGTGGTAATAACACGTAACAGTATTAGGCCAAAGCAGCCTTATTAAAATCAAGCACCACAGGTATCCCATGTTGTTGAACGAGGGTAGTATCATTGTTTGAGGTGTTTGTGCAAATGCATGTGTAGTAGTAGGAGCCTACTTTTTGTCAGCATGGAATGAAAGAAGGAACTAATCTATATGGTATATTTTCTAGATCTACTCAATATTTACTGGCTGCAGCAATGACTTTTGTCTCCCAGGCATTAAAAACACAGGGGAACATGTTTAAACCAAATGTTATAAGCAAAAGCATGCATAGTAGCATGCCATTTAGTTGAGTGGTTGTTATTTTCATAAAAATTACTGAATACCAAAATGTACCAAATTTTTTAGTGTGTGACATTGATGCCACACGCTTTAGAGCAAGAAAAATGTTAAATTATAACGAGTTTCATGCAATTTTCATGAAGGTTGGCACTGATGATATGAGGCAGTGATGGTAGGTGCTTTGACAAATGGGAATTGTTCAATTTTTGAGAAATGGAGTATAATCATTTACAGCTAAAACAAATTACCTTGAATCTAGAGGCAAAAGCTTGATGCAATCTGTATTCTCAAACCTAATCAGGTCATTGATTTGCCACAATTATTGATGATCTAGCAACATATTATTTTATAATTCCCAGCTCTTTTTTTTATCTTATTAGGTCATTTCAGCACCAATGAAAAAAGTAAGACAATTGGTTCATTTAAAGAAAAATAGAGAATGGAAGTTGCAGGAAAAGATCTTTAACAGGAAAAGAAGAGTTTAAATTAAACAAGGAGCATGTTAAATATTTTGATAATATGTAACTAAATGGAGCGCTCAGCTCTCAATATTTTCATCTCCAATGTCCTATCCATACTGCTGTATGCAGCAGACAGTTGAAAGTCACTAAAAGAGATAAGTAAAAGGTGGATGCTTTTAAGAATAACTCAGAGCATGGCTGTGGGGTCAAGCCTTTCAACTTATAACATAGACTTGTAATCAGCCAATGACAAAATTGTCTTTCTTTCTTTTCTCTTTTAAAATTTAATGGCAAGGTCAAATTTTGGTGGAAACCGCCAATTGGCTTATAATTTAGAGGTCTGACAACCGTGAATCCTGAGTTCAAAACAGGGTCGCACCATAGTGCTGTTTGGTCCTTGGAACAGGCCATTTACACACAATATTCCTCAACCCACTCAGGTATTGAGTACCCAATCACAGACAGAGGAGGATCTTGTCAGTATGCCGGAGCAAGTGCGCCTGTAACATGGTCGCATCTCTGTACTCTCATCATAGAGTTGAGAAGATAGTTAATTTGGAAAAGCATGTCGGGGAGCACTTGTACGGTGCTATGAGCACATTTAGTAGATTTAATGCTAGATAAACACTCTCCAGTTAAAAGAGAGGCCTTGAGCCCTTTCTTGAAAGCGTCAATGGAATCCCATTTCCTAAAAGCACACGGCAACTTATTCTAGACAGTAGGGCCAAAATGCACCAAATTTCATTTCAGCTTTCAAACATCCCATATTGACAGCCACTTATACTCATTTTTTCCCACACATTAATTAATGAACAACATGCCGCTCTCTGGTTTTTTAACAGATTTTTACCGTAGTAGCACGCGCCATTTTTAACGGAAATGACATTACATGGTTGTTGGGGCTGCGGATGTATTCTAGTTTTACCAATCAAGGCAGTGGGGCAGAGGAATGGAGATACTCAGGTCTAAAACCTCCACTTCACAGGGAAATAATAATCAAAGAATGCAGTGAATAAAAACACAAGTCACAATGGTGACGGGAGTATTGTTACCTTATTGATACACACAACGCGCACAGCTGAATGAGCAGACTGAAGGCAAATTTGTAGGTCTAGACACATGTTGGTGGCCAGGAAGACCCCATTTGAACGATCGATAACAAAGCCATGAAGCAGGGTAAAGGATTTAAATAACTTGCTATCCAATTAGCTGTTCTTTAAATCATAGTCATGACTTCCTTCGAGCAAACAATTAAATAGTCTGAACAAAAGGTGAAAGTAGGGTCACATTTGCTGGCTGAGGAAGCCCCATTTCAAGACTCAATAACAAAGCCGGGATTCACGGTAATGGCTAAAAATAACTTGCAAGCCTTAAGGTGGTTACTTAAATTGAGGTAAAGACCTCTTCCAGGTCAATTTCCTTACTAGGAACAGAAAAATTTTCCATTTAAAAGGGTCAACGACCTCTCAGTATCATAATATGTTGACGCGCTTCTCTTGGAAAGAAGTCTTGCATATCATATTACACCCGCCTGCTTCTCGGGTTGCTGCCATGGCGTAGGACACCTGGTATGCGATTGCTTCTCGAGGATTACAATGCTTTTCAGTCAACTATCCTCTGACCCAGGGAAAATTTAAGTAGTGTCAGCCAAACAAGCACACTGATAGTGGAGAAGGAAAAGGAGGAGGGGGAGAAGGAGAAGAGGAAGGAGAAGAAACAGAAAAACAAAAGAGGCATACTGTAAATGGTGACTTACCTTCATTTCCAGTACTCTCTGGAAATCATTTATGTCTGCGTCTGTCAGCAATCTGATAAAATTGTCTACAAAACCTTGGGGAGGATTTTGAGGAGACATCACGACCTGATGGAAAGAAACATTATATGAAGCGCAAAAACAAAGAGGAATTTTCAGTCTTCATTTTTATTTTACACAGGTTTCATTCATATTAATTTTATATTCATTCATACAGCACATAATATGAAGCAAAATTTAAAAACAATGTAACAGTACAAAGACAAATGTTCCTTTTCTGTATCCACATATCGTCAGCAGCATTCCCAGATCACCAAAATCAATTTTTTAGGGTTTTGAGTTACCATGGTCCCTAAAACCAGTGTACAATAAGAAAAATATTATTTTGAATTCAAACTTGTTAATGGTGTCATTTAATACGGTATAAATGGGTACAGTATTGTTTTAAAACAACAACAAATCATTTCACATAAAAATGGGACTGTTTATTTTTGTTTTTCTAAAAACTGCCAGAACTGACTTAGGCGATTGCGGAAAGATGCTGACAATATCCTTTTCGAACATGGCTTCCCAGACAAAATATCTGTATCGTTCCCTGTCAGTTGACATTTTCCCTGACTCTGTCCTCCTGTTCCCAACCGTTCCCCTGTATCATGTTTTCACCGTTATTTCATTCTTTCTCCAACTCTTCTTCCTTCAGTATTCCTCTTTCAATTGGTTGGAAACATTTTATATTGGTCAAAGTATCTTCACATCAGTGTCTAATTATTTGTTTAAAAAATTTTTTTAACCAATTTCTAGAGGCGAATGTAAACAGAATCAAAGAAACTAAACTGGGAGACATCAAACCTTCAAGATCATCTCTGCTTTTGTCATGCCCTTGACAACAATCTTGGTGTAACTGGGAAAAGAGAAGAAAGAGAACATTATGACAATTCACAACATTGTTAATCTCTTCTTTTTCTGTTCCATGGCATACATTTTTTCTTCTACAAATTTATCTCAACCATTGGTTCTATATCACAAGTTGTCAATTCCCCGTGCAGCTCAGTAGTAGACCATTGGTACGCGGTCTGAGAGATAGCAGGTAGAATTCTTAGCATGGACACACACAGTTTCTCCTTAGGCAGAAAAAATTGCCTTACTTGCATCACTCAACCTGGGCGTAAATGGAATCAGCTTTGGCAGTAAAAGTAGAATGTAACAGACTAGCATCCTATTTGGGGAGTGATGGATAAAGTCTGTCAGTGTCTTCTTCGTGCTATAGAAACAGAGGATAAGCTCTCGCCTTATAAGCCGATTTTGTTCAACCCACCTCCAGTAGCCTCTTCAAATGTGCAATCACTTGTGCACAAAGTTTCGATTTGACATGTCTCAAATTGCACAGCAGCTTTCAACAGCTGAATAGTCAGTGGATTGTATCCATACAATGTAGAAATAAAGACAAGGATCATGAAAGCAAAATTTCAATTTTTAAAAATGAAGCAAGTCATAACAAATAAAAAATTACCAAAACGAACAAGGAAAAGATTCCTTTAGTGCTACATTGAACCTATCCTTACGTATGGGTGTGAAACATGGACTATCAATAAAAAGATGAAGGAGAGGCTGGAAGCAACGGAAATGGACAATGAAAAAGGCCAATGAAAATATTCTAAAACAATCAGAAACAAGAAGATCCTTGATGAACAAAATAACAAAAAGACAAGCAACATTTTTTGGACCTGTCATGAGAAGGGAAAAGATAGAACATCTAGTTACAACAGGAAAAATGACAGGAAAGAGACTTAGAGGAAGACAAAGAAAAAAGGCATGTGACAGTTTAGCAAAATGGCTGGGAGAGGAGAATGTTAACCATCTGATACGAAGAGCTACTTTCGATCGAGCAGTGTGGAAGGACATGATAGTCAACACTATTGAGCATGGCACATGATGATGATGATGTATCCATACACTCTGTATTTAAGACACACCCTCAGAAAACAGTTGAAAGTGTTACGGCCATGGTGATATGGGGACCTTTTGAACAGCATTCTTTGAAATCACCTTGGTCCCAAAGTTATGCTTCAGCCATTCAATCAGGATTTTTGATGTGTGATCTATCACCTATCTTGCATGAACACTTGCTTACCCACTAATTTAATTTCACAGCAAACCAAATACTTCTTACTGTTTGCAATGAAATTCAAGTTTCCAAAGTTGTTATATTTAAGGTTTCCACATATTTTAACGTTCTTGCTTCTGATCTGTTTGGCATTAAGATTCAAGGAACTTTGGATAATCCAAAGTCTTTCTTCCTTTTTTTTTTTTTTAAAGAAAATACTTTATCTTTTTAAATCACTGTCTTTTGGATATTTTCTATTGTTTAATCTTGAAACTTTAGCCTCAATTGCCATAAATACATTTTTCCTGGTCTCTAATTCGGCCCCTATATAAAAACTTTTTGAGTTATTGACATTTCATTTCTTACTCAAACATTGTTCCTCTTGGGCTCAGTAGGCAAGAAAATGTGAAAGTCTAGCTATTTTCAATCTTTTCCTTTCTAGCAATAAGCCCAATACAATGAAGGAACTTTTTTTTTTCCAAATCCTTTAAATTCTATACTATAGGTGGGGATATCATATCAACATACTGATATTTCTAAAATGCTGTTATCATATAGAAGCACAGAGCCAAATGTCCACCCACAACACATTTCTAGGAATGAGCAGACTACAAGAAAAATTACAACTACAGAGAGAGTTAAGACAGCAAAGAAAACTTGACTTATTTTCCTAAAACTATATGGATTCTTAGAATTATGTTGTAAAACTCACAGTTTTATAGAAAACAAAAAAACAACCTAGGCCTGGTTCTCCTGACTTAAACATTACTCACTCACATTAGAGACAAGAAAGTTTTGGAATTCGACAAGACTCAATAAATATACCGAAATATATCGATTCATACACATATTTGCTGGCAACTTTCAAATATTTCGCAACAATGTTGGAACAATGACAAATATCGATTTATCAATATATCTCCATGAAAAATTATCATATCAAAATCCATATTGATATCAGCCATCACTATAATACGTAGGCCTACCTGGCAGGAGCCTTGCGGGAGATTTGAGATCCAAGGCCATGCAGTTCCAATAATACCGTCTTTAGGCTGTGAGTGTCCAAAAGCAGCTGAGAGAGACGAAGGAGAATTTATTTATAAAAACAGTGCCACAATGTTACCTTAGACAAAATCAAACAACAGTTCAGTTTTATATCCTTCTTAACCCTTTGAACTCTAGATGATTTGCCACTCAAGCAGGACAGCTCTTACTTGCCAGTCTCGTGTGAATCTGCTGTAGAAAGATGGGTGACATCCTTCTTAGTTTGTGCAAATCTATTTCAAATCATTGAAAAAATTCTGGATAATTTAGTGCAGAACTGAGATTTGAAAGGACACAAACATGCTTTGAAAGAAAGTGGTTGAGGCTTTTTCTAAGCATTTATAGTGGTGACTCAGTCAGCCTTTCCCAGAAGATCAAATGGGCCTGTGTGATAGACTCAGGAAGTCAGAGTTCAAAGGGTTAAGATATGAAAAAAACAAAAAACAAACAAAAAATGCAAAACAAAGTCAACAGAAATATCTAATGAAATATGAACACATTAAATTTTAAACAAGGGAAAATAGCTTGCCTCCTCAGGATAAAAAAGTGACATGCAATATTCTACTACATTGTAATTCATTGGGTGTTTACCAAAACTTTCTTTTTACAAGCAATGACTTAAGAAACCACCATAACCAGACATGATTTTAAAAAATCTTAACTTACAGAATTTTTGCTCCATAGCAAGAGAAATTTTGCTGCATTGATTTAGCTTGAAATTAACAATATGTACAAATAAAATTAAACTGATTTGCTACATAACTTATTTTTTGTAATTGCATATAAAATGGCATTTTTTGACAAACAAACAAAAAACCAAACAAAAAATCAGAAGATTTCTCCTTCAGATGAATAATGTATTAGCAAACTTGATAAATACAACGTTTTCAAAATATATTCTTTTACATTTCTACTTTTCAAGGACAGTCAACACATCATCTTTCAGACCAATAATTCTCTGTGATGATATAGCTGTAAAAGAGCATTGTTTGATATTTCAATATAGTTTTCAAAAAACTTTATGTCCCATATTAAAAGTTAAAACCAGATGGTCAGAGACTAAGAATCAAAAGGCAAATGAATTTTTTCTTTCTTAATTCTTAAAAAAATTATTTTAAAAACTAACACAAAACCAGTGGGTAAAAAGAGAGGAAAAAAACAAAACAAAACAGAACACAAAAACACATTCAGATCTTCTTCTATCTCCTCTACGTTAAAACTATCAATCTTGACAGGTCACTACATGACCAATCTTTTACGGAATTTTCTTTCATATATTTAATGAACCTTCTCCACCTGGGAAAAGAAAACTGACCTGCTCAGCTGCAACAGTATTGCTGGGCCTGCATTTGTACAAGGTTCCAATAAACTTTGGAATGAAGGAGCTGTTGGAAGGAAAGAAAGAATGGTTGTCTCTTAATGCTGTTGATTGACTGCTTGCTTAATTGATTGATATCTATCAACTGATGAGAATCATAAAAATTTTGGACATCCTCTGATGTAAAACCACCTATTTCATGGTGAACTCATGGTGTGTTCATTTGGCAATATATGGCTTCTTCTTTTTTTTTCTTACCACAAACAGCATCTCAGATTCCTTGGAAAAGGTAAGACAACAGGTCAGTATTAAGCATGGGTGCCAGGGATAGTAGACTAAAAATCCTGAAATCTAATTTGGAAGGGAAAAAATCCTGGAGATATCAATATGCCCCCATTAATTCCTCACACCATATCCAAGCCTTCCTAAAAAGTACGGATATGAAAATCACACTATAAGATTGCAATGAAATGAGAAAAGACAAAACATGGATATTCATACGATACCTGAGAGAAAATGAGGTTTCTTGCATGAGATAGTGCTGGTTCATTGTCGTTATTGTCAAAAATAGTCCAAAAGCATCATGAAGTAAGAAGGATCAAATCAGGAATCATATTTACACTATAAACAATCACACACAAGAGGAAAGGTTAATCCATCTTTTGCCTCTTGGCAATGCAAAAACTCCTGTGACAAAATCACAAAACGAAGAAACAACTTTGGGCCGTGCATTGATCGCTCAAGCGAATTTCCAATGTGTGCATCACTGCTTCACTGGACTGCAAAATCTCTTACTCGGTGAGGAGACAAACACTTACCACGGTATACAGTATCAATTCTAATAGAGCTCTACTGGGTTTGAAGGCGTCGTTAATAGAATTATAGAATTGAATACCGATTCTGGTATCGAATGGAAATAAAGGATGAACCTTTGGTTAAATAAAAATGACAATGTCTGCCTGTTAACACAGACCAGATAACCGGAACTCACCGAATCACCAATCGTACTCTGTCTAAGTGGAGCCCAACATTCTCACTTAACTTGAAAGTCAAAAGTCTGGAAGGACAGGTTCGTGACCTTGCAAAAATCCAGAAATCCAGACTTTTCCGGAGGTCTGGCACCCATGGTATAAAGTAAGAGATAACATTAGTAGTAGAAAAGATGTTCAGATGAAGAAAAGAAGGTGCTAAAAATGGAAATGGGCATTGAAAAGGAAAAGCAGAAGACATATCTATACAAAATGACTACAAATCTGTATGGAGAGATGGTTTACAGACAAATATTGTCTCTCTAAAAAACTTAACAAATAAACAATGGCAATCAAGCCCCAAACTGTGCATAGCAATGACCACCCATGATTTTCTACTGCCCTTTGTGTACACAGTATTCGACACAACAAGATAGCAAGTGACCTTGAAAGTATTTTTCTAAATCATGCTATGCAATTAATGGGAATAGCCACTAAATAATGCCTTCTACACCCTCCCAGAAAATCTCTCCTCTCCAAGGAAATAAAAGAGAGCCTCACAGAAGAAGACAGGTGGGAGAAGCTCCTACTCAACCCTTAAGGGCTCTTACGAGATGTGTGTGGAGTACTGAGAGTCGGCCTATCCTTTTACCTCACAAATGAGGATCCCAGAACCTACAAAGAAGAAGTGATCTATCTAAAGCTACTATAGCATGTGCTATGAACTACAAATAAACTTTCCCAGTTGTTTCAACAATTTAATGTTCAAAAGATTATATTTGATGATATAGGATGAAAATGCAGATAAAGCCTTTCTTTTTTAAGACAATGAAATTGGGAAAGGATTTATAAAACTGTCAGCAAAATCAAATCAAGTGACTGTCTATTGACAGAAAAGAATTATTATTTAAAAAAAAATACAACAAACAATCAAAATGTCAAGGATATGTCATCCTGAGAATATATAAAGCTAAAGACGATATGCGAGGGCTGGGGGTTTCAACAATGGGTGGTGGTCTGAGGAGGAGGGTTTAGTGTTGTAGAATCCTCAATGCAGTCAAATTTGCAAATCTTAGGTTTAATTGTTCCCATAGCATTACATCAAGTCTCTTTCTGGTACCATGAATGAAACATCAGAAATAAGATGGAGCATTTTCAGCTGTAGTAAAGAAGTTGGTCAAATGCAATATATGCACATAAGAGAGAACATCCAGATCGGCCTGCTTGGAGGAAAAGTCAGCTTATCCAGAGGAAAGATAAAGGATACATCAGCAAGAGAATGCTTAGGATGGGTTTTCCCAGGCATTAGGAAAACTAAGGATGACTAAAGAAAAGGTATTCGGGTGGAATTATGCAAGACATGAACACCAAAGTCAACAGTGCTATCAAATTTTCTTGCAAAATTATTTATAACAAAAATGAAGTGTGGGAAAATATCTGATGACCCATCCATGATATTTGAAAGTGAATGGGCCATCGGGCATATGGAGTAGACAATTAATAAGATTAATAAGACGCAGGATTCAATGGCAGTGCTAGTTCAACAATATCTACTTTCTTGGATTCAAATGGGTAGGAAAAAAAGAAAAAGGAGGAAGCTGTGATGATTAAGAAAGCTGATGAGATGATCAACTGCGCAATCTATATATGATCTTCCTCTTTGGTCACATTCAATCTTTATCTCCTTGTATCATCTATTTTCCCTTTTTATCTTCTCCTCCATCACGTTACTTATCAACCTTTTTTTTTCTCAGATTTGCAGTTGTGAATACAATGCCACAAATGTCATCCATCTGCTTGTTCATTGTTACTATTTATTCAACTTCATAATTGCAAAGAAGTATATGGAGGAGCCTCTTCAGTAAATTACCCTCCAACACCACACCTGAAACTGAACCTTATCTCCCTTTTAATATTTGTCACACCGATATCAAGACCTGGTCTGTTTGAACTCTCTCTTATGCAATCTACATGGAAAAAGTGCAACAATTAAATGGTATCCTACTTTGAGAAAGATCATCTGGACCATTCACGAGGTGCCTTTCAACACAACATATAATGCTGAAATAACGAAAAAATGAACTAAAGAAAGTGGGAAAAAACCCAGCTTCAAATACAGCAGTGTATAGGAAATCAGCTTTGAAGAGGTACTAAGGTAATGCACGAATGTCTCCGGGATATGTACCACAAGACGTAGACTATCTTGTTGCATACCAAAAAATCCATCATGACTTCATCATACTTCATTTTCAATTCTGTGGAAGGAGCTTAACAATGAATTGTTGCCGCTTGTGATAAACTCTCATATCTTTCATACTACATTTTTTCACGCCAAAGTTTCATTGACTGTCTGTCTAAAGGAACAAAATGACACATGTTAACATAGAATAATTTGACATACCTTATCGCGGTTACCCTTCACTATCTGTATGGTCAAAAATAGATTCCCCCAACATCAAAAGTACAACTTTCTGACTCAGAGCTAAACAAACAAAAAACAGTGCTACCAAAACATTCCCATTCGCAAGCAATACAGGAACATCCTAGGCAGACAGTCTAAGCCCCATTCTCTTAATCGTATATTTGGATAACACCCTGAAATAAGACCAGTATTCCAGAACTTGAATCAAAATGCCAACACCGTCCTAACAAAAATTATTCAAGCAGACGACGTCAACTTTGTTGGACACACAGGAAATTCAGGCCATACCCAGCAAATACAAACTTTAAATAACATAGAAAAAACTGAGTATTTATCCCATGCAACAAAAGAAATCCAGCGGAAAATATCCAACACAGTGGGATTCCTTCTAGGAGACTCAAGAGATGTGGAGAGAAGAAAGGTTCTTTTCAGAGCAGCAGTAAACAAACTTGACAATGTTTGGATGAGAAAAGGCAAATCTGTACAACCACCGAAATAAAAATTCAAGACTGTGTAAAATCAGTTTTAATACACAATAATGGAACTTGGACTCTGAAAAAAACTGAAAGAGACGAACTTGATGCCTTTCACAGGAAACAACTAGGGAGAATACCAGGCATGAGATACTCTGTGAAAATCACAAATGCAATGAGACACCTCTCATCGCAAAAATGGAGGCTTTTCAGACACATACCTAGAAAAAATGGAAATTACCCGCTAACACAGCAACAAAATTCAACTTTGACAGCACAAAACAAACCTTTCCTAGATGTCCCATCATGACTCTCCAAATTGTGCTCAACAAAGGCCTTACAAAATTAACACGACACACCCCTCTGCTTAAAAAGTGAGAGAGATTTGAAAAACATTGCGGCAATCGCAGAAATCGCAACAGATGGAAAGTACCGACAAAAGGCATCAAAGAGACCACCAGGCATCCTCGTCCAAAGACATGGAAGTGAGAGGCATAAGAAAGTAAGCAATGATGGCCAGTGGTGTGGAGAAGAAGGATGCACTGAAGAGTAGTGTCAAGAGACAGAAAAATCTGTTGCAGCAATCTTTACTGAATAAGCCAGAATAAAGAAAAGGGGGATGAGGGAGAGGAAATGAAACGACATTGATGAAGAAGATGATCGAGAGGAGGGAGGAGAAGGAGAAGAAAAAGAAGAAGAAGAAGAAGAAGAAGAAGAAAAAGAACAAGAAGAAGAAGAAGAAGAAGAAGAAGGAGAATTAGAGAATACTCAGGCAGACAGGCTCAGAGACAAAGTAAACAAGTCTTTAGGATGCTTCTGAGGTACATGTATACATGTCCCCAAGCAGAAAAGTGTTAAGAAAGCACTGCGATAAAACAGAAAATTGTGACACCCGAGATGCAAATATGGTCCTCTAAAGATACAATAGCAAGTACAAATTCAAAATTCAACGTGGATTTGATGAACATTTTTCCAAAACTCTGTAGGGGCAGCTACAATATAGATCTAGACCTGGATCTAATCTCGAAAGATTCTATTCTAGACCTGGACCCAAAATCCATAGAAAGGCTTAAAACCAGACCTTATATTAGATGCTAGACCTAGAAATCCTGCTCCTGCTTTATATCTATACTACATGTAAAAAAGAGATGTAGTGGATTTAGATTAGATTTAGATATAGGGCCTATAAAATCTAGTCTATTAACCATGGAAAGGCGTCTTCTTTTAGGCCTAGTAGTACTCGATCTAGATCTGGAAATCATATCTAGATCTAGATCTACATTAAGAATTCAAGAATCTGGAATATCACCCAGATCTAGATTTTTGACTACTCTTCAACTTTAAGCATGTTCCAATTCGAATTTGGACACACAAATAAACAATGACTGTCAAACAACGATTTCTCAATGAAACGGTATTATAGTTGGAGGTATAATTTTACAAATTGTTGCGAGAAGTACTCATACTTATGATTACTTTATCAAATTCGACACATTAACACGAGTACTCAAAGTTTTCCCGATTGTTAAAAAAGTAGGAGTATAGGTTTAAACGCAAATTCATGAAACAAATCGTATTTTCCGCCCTCGAGTCGGACCACGGACACAGCTGCAGAGATTTTCAATATCGCGCACGGAAGTCTCTGAAACCACTGATTTCCGCGGATCCACTGAAAATTTCGATCCCTGAATATTGTTTTTATGGATGTAAAACAACATTATGCCTCCAGAAAATTTCAAAGAACTATGCT
>JAOWAY010413703.1:0-14531 GCA_028565895.1 Goniobranchus geometricus | reverse complement strand
TCTCTCTCTCTCTCTCTCTCTCTCTCTCTCTCTCTCTCTCTCTCTCTCTCTCTCTCTCTCTCTCTCTCTCCACACTACTCACAATATTGTAGCATGGCATGTGTAGGGGAGAGTTTTCTTTCAAATCTGTACAAATTGGCCACTCACACTCCATGGTTTCGTTTGGTTTTCATGTGTTGGGCTAATAATATGCGATTAGATAATTTGATACCTGTGGTAACAGAGCACCCAAAGCGGGTAACAGTTTTTCACGAGTACGGCCAAAAGGAGTTCACCAGGGAAATTAAACAATCCAAGTTAAGATTCAATGCAGAAAATGAAATAATCAGCTTGATGAGATGAACTCAAGATTTCACTCATAGGGTATATCTTGGAATGTTCGTATAGGTCACAGCCTGCCACTTACAACAGTATCGTTAACATAGTCTCCTAGAATCTACGATAGTTTAGGCTTGGAAGGGTTTCGCAATCAATGAGGAGTGAGGGGGTAGAAAAAGACTCAAACATATGATTAAGAATAATAACGGCGTTTCCTTTTTAAAGGTCACAGAGTTGAAAATGACCCAATACGTACCGTAAGGAATAGAGAGTAATTATCTCTCTTTGAGGCTTGGGGGGGGTAATAAATGCCCCCATGCATACAAAAAAGAGGTAAAATCACTGCATACAATGAGGGTTAAATGACTTGTAAGTAAAGTTTTAAGGTGTTTACAAGAAACACATTTTAGAATCTAGCAATGTCTATGGGAGGTGCAAGTACCTAAACAAGTTCAGTGAAAACAGCAATGAAGGCGGCAAAGAGCCACTTCAACTATTGTCAGGCAAGGATTGTTCTAGGTGTCCATCAATGTAGTTACTTATATTGGACAGATCTATTGGTAAGGTTTGTGTATGGTGTGAAGGTGTGATCTTAAATGCTTGAGAGTAGAATTTAAAAATAATAAAAAGACAAACTCCACATGAGTGAGTCATAACATATATACATCAAAATTTGAATTTACTCACAGCTACAGCTGCATTGTCTTCAAAACTCTTAAATTCAGAACTATCTCGTGAAGCATCTCTCTCTGCTTCTGCTTCTCTGGCTCTTGTAACCTGCAGCAATTGGCATGGCTCTTTGCCAGCTGTGTGTTGAGACAATGATTCCTCTATCACCTTTGATAAATCACGTAGCAGCTGTTGTCCTGCAGGTTTCTTGTTTCTGCAAAGAGCAATATAATGAGCACAAGAATTACAAATACAAAACTCTGGACCTACAGATTTCTATGTAAAAAATGCAAAAAAATTATGATCAGTGTTACAAACTAATGCAGCACCTCAGACAATTGTAAAAATGCTCTCCAGTCAACGTTATCCTCAAACATAAATAAAAACCAAATATGTGCTATGACAGTAATACTGAGACATTCAGTATATGAAGAAGAAGACCTCACGGTGCTCTTTTTTTTTTTTTCGACGACAATATGTGCCTCAGTGAATGAATAGAATGTGTACACCACATCAACTGTTACCTTTGAGTAATCCAGTACCCCTGTCACCTTTTGTAGCAAACAGAGGATATCCAGCCCATCCCATGACTTAACTTCTGTGGGCCTACATAGAGAGCACAACATGACATGCACAACAGTATTGTCCATAGAGAAAAGCAATAGTTGTAGATATGGACATAACGCCTGACACATGAAAAAAGGGTTAATAATGGTAATTTATTTATATAGCCCTGATCTTCCGCCTGAGTGCTCAGAGGCACTTTACAATTGCAAAATACATAAATATTATACAACATAGAAATACATAATACAAACAAACATCAGCGTAATATATCAATCAATAAAAATGAGTTGTTAAAATGGGTAGATAAAACAAAAATTTAATACGCACCCAGGATGAATTATAATCAGATATCACAAGAACATTGTCATCCGACCAAACAAACAATGGTACTCGAAAGATATACATGAAATCAAACACAAACAGAGGAGTGCTGAGAAGACATGGAGAAGAAGTAAACTTGAGGTACACCGCCAGATTATATTATATTGAACTTCGAGACAGGTGAAAAAAACTTATCAATTCTACTAGGAGTGACTATCTCAAAACCGCTATTAACCAACAAGCACAATAGCGCAGAACTTTGGAGGACAATAAAGAAGTTTCGCAAACGACACCAATCACCACCAACTTTACCTTCTCACGATTGCCCTAAGCAACTGGCTAATCAGTTTTCAAATTATTTTTCAGAAAAAATTACGAACATCAGATCAGATCTTCATGTTCCGATGACGTCTCTTGGTGCTGAACATGAGGACTCTCAGTCTGAAATGGGGTCAACTGCATATCATAAACTGGATACGTTTCCCCACTGCACAGAGTCAGATATTGTTTCATTGATCAAATTCTGTGCAAAGCTGAACCAAACAGAGTAAGACAAGCTGAAATCTCCTATACACCCACTATATGGGTGGGGAGGAAGGTAGACCAGTAGCAGAAGACGGACAAGGCATAAGCGTCTCTCCCATACCTTTCTGTTTTCTTTTTTATTTCTTTATTTTTTAAATATTTTTTTGCTGCTCTTTCTTTTCTCTTTTCCCCCCCAGATGTGCACTGTGATGAATCTGATGATGACGACTCAAAACCTGGAAGAGACCAATGGGCCCCTAAAATCCCCCACTATCAAAAAGAAAGAAGGGCAAGCCACAGCAAGACAAAGACCAAGGAGGATGTTCCCAACCTTCACAGACGAAGAAGTTGAGCCCAAGCCAAACCTGCATACACAAACACCCTTGGCCAGCAAAGCTAGTCCACCTAAGCTGAAGATTGTGCGTCTGAAAGAACATGGGCAAAGGTCAAATAGATACAACAAATGCATTGCCCATCCTTGGGATGAAAGAAGGACAGGCCCACATTTGGACTCCCGTAAACAACACAAACTCCAAGATAGGAGGATTGGGGTACCACAGATGACAATCCATGTGAAACCTCCCACGCCGCGTTGCAAGAGATAAGGGTCAGGGGCCATGCATAGTCGACAGCAGAGAAGACAATCACGTGAGAAACCTACCATACTGATGACAAGGGTTGCAGAATTAAGCACTCACAACTGCAGGGCGGATTCTATCACTGGACATAAAACCAGGCCGGACTGAGACGAGGGTGGAATGGATCAGGACATGTCCACTACAAACAGCTACAAGCTGGAAAAACCAAATCAGTTCAAGCCACAAGTGATCCCCAGAACTGAGAAACAGCCCAGCAACAGGCCAATGTAAAACCCGACATCCACAACCCAGTTGGGTGAAGGCCATAGGCTCCGGGAAACAGACCCAAGAACCGAAAAACCAGAAAGGCACTGATATAACCCCATTGGCTGAAAAGTGCTAAAACTCTATTGCCACTGACACATCTTAAATGTTTTTGTTTTTTATAGAAAGATTCTAGACTTTTTTGTTTGTTTTTTAATTCAGTTTTCTTATAAGGACATCACAAAAGGCCAGACAGAAGGTAAATGGAAAGGTACATTGATTTTTCCTTTCAGAATTTACATTTTAACAAAACAAAAATAAAGCGCTCTGAGCACATTTAGTAGGGGATTTATTGCCATATAAAAAGATTTGAAGCATTAGCAAAAAAGGAACAGAACCATATTCCCACTTATATGACTACATATATACATGCACACAAACATACATACTAACATACATAGAAAGATACATACATTAATATTCAGAAAGACATAAGTGGATACATACATAAACCGGCACATACATACATATATGTATTCCCACACATATAGTTTACAGACAGACAGATAATGATATATACAGTAACAAAGATTATTTTTAGTGAAACCCCAGTAGGGACAAAAACAAGACAATGCAAAGGAAAGAATATACGAAAAATTGTTTGCCCCCATAGCGAATTGAAGGCGGAATCTTCTGCTTCAGTAACACCTCCTTGCCATGAAAAGACAGCGCAATGCCACTCGACCACATCTGCTTCTTAAGAAAGAAGCCTCCATAATGGAGTAATTCTTACACTGTCTCAACACGACTTGCAGTTTGTTGTTCTCAGCCTTCATTCCTATGGAAAGCAAGAGCTATACAGTACATTTCGCTCTTCAAACCTTTGCTTTTTAGTTGTAGACTTACAAACAGTTATCCACTTCTTTGAAAACCAAGTCTTTGCTCAGGACTAGTAATCAGTTGAAAGAGAAAGTACACAAAAATGGCTTACTAACAGTGAAAAACTAAATGGCTAATATGAAGAAATAATGTTGGTATGGGTTTGAAGCCCGAGATTTAGAAAAAAAAAGAAAAGAAAAGTTAATGGTCTGCATGAGAATGAATAATGTTTGGCTAGTGAGTCTACAATTTTGTCTCCAAACTTTTTCTACAGTACTTCATTGATAATATTAAAATGAAAGAAAGGGATAGAATACCTTCCGCTAAAGATTCCAATTTCGTTTTTCTTCCTTTTAAGATTAATCAAAAATTCATGTCCATCATAGATGATGCGAGACAAAGACTGACTCTTAATGGCGGCGATCGAACATTTCTCTTGAAGGCTTAGATCGGACAATAAATGAAAATAAGCGGACGCTGGGGTTATGTCTGGAAGTCAAAAGAGCAAAAAAAGAAAAGGCCATGATGACTTATAAATATCAAGTGTTGGTGATAGAGTCTGAAAAAACATCTGGATGTGCAAAAAAAAGATAGGGTAATGTGGGGTCTTGGGTCAATAACGGTCAAAGTTGAGTTAACAAAATTGTCATGATCTACAATTACTTCCATATCATCTGTAATAAGTCCAGACTCAATTTCACACAGCAAATATTTTTTTCAATGCATGTAGATCTTTTTTTAACTATCTAATTTTGATATGCAGATTTCATTCGACAGTAAGATTGTCAGCTTAATCTTTTTCAAATACTAAATCAAATTTCAAATTAAGAATGGCTGTAAAAGAAACCAACAACATAATCAAGTTTATTTCACAAGAAGCAGAAAAGCATCACAATTACATGGTTATGGCAAAGAAATCCTACTCATTCCTAGTCATCTATTGGACATTTAAAAAATTACATCTTACTCCATACAGTGCCTTCACAATTCTAAATTTATCGTCAGGCAGATGCTAGGAAAACAACATGGCTCAGAAAATATGTAAGCAAGCTTTAAAAATGCATCAAAATGACACTTTTACAGTGAGTCTTTTAAGGGTCCCAGTTTATTGGTGTTGGGCTCTTCCATGCCAATGGATCTACAGATTTAGTGTGTTTAAAACTTGCAATGTTTGATTTCTGAACCGGCCATATTTGCACATGTGGCCTTTTGCACATGTGGCATGGGCAAGTATAAGACTATTTTAAGATTCACACTATAAAAGCTAAGATCTTTGTGAAAATTTGCATAATAATTGACAAAATAATGTCTACTGAGAAAGAATCCAGTTTCAAAAATTCAGTTTTTCACAAATCATGGTGCCACACTTTACTTCAGAGAATTTTCAACAGACTATTGGAATGTTAAGAGCTGGTATGATATTTTGACGAGTGCCAGATGTTTTCAATTGTCTTCATTCATCCAATGTCAGTCTTTCCAAAGTTTTTAAAAGAATAGAGCTATTGCCGATTGCCCAAGCCTTGGTCACCACGATCAAAATAGTTATATTCTACTACAATGCTGAAATTGCTTTTTAACCCTTAAGCAAACAGTAGAAGTGATCCTAAAAATCTCATGGAACAGGAAAGTCCAGCCAACAAGTATTTGGCAGTAGGCTGAACAAATCGACATTTAATGATCAGATGTATCAACACCCAGCACCAAAGAATCCTGTCAGCAGTGTAATGGATTCATTATTGCGTTAATTTGATATTGTGTGAGTGGGATCTATTGTCTTATCTGATGAAGCTGTACATGTCATCTGCTGATTGAAGGTGTTATGTATGGAGACATCTGAGAGAGAAATATGGTCCATCAATGTTATCTACATAGTTTGCAGGTCTTGGAGTCTGGTGTATGCTGGTTTCATGCACCTTCAGGTCTTTTGGAGAAATATCAACACAACAAATCTATAATAATCTATAAGAAAGCCAAAAAAACTATTGAAAAGAGCAAACACCTTTATGGAATGAATACAACAGATCAATAAGAGGTGGGAGGTTACTATCCAAGAAGGCAAGAACTGAGAGATACAAATATTCTTTTTGTCCCATCTTCCATAAGGCATCTCCAGGCTGAGCTCTTTCATATATGACTTCTTAAAAATTTTTGTTTTGTCTTTATAGTTAGGTAGTCCTCTCTTATATTCTATATTATATGTTCTCATTAATGTATCATGGTAAGCATGTACCCAGAATGAATCTCCCGAAAGGGATGAATAAAGGTATCTTGAATCTTGAAAGAAGAAAGTGGTTTGTCAAGAAAAAAAGTTAAATAGATCTGACTATTTTTCTATTTTCTTGGTTGGTCCTCCAATCTTGCTCATTTCAATACCTCTGAACATGCTTGGAAGCAACTGTGGTGGCAAGTTTGTTGGCAAATAAAAAATTCTGTTGTATAATTTGCATGTGCCGTTAGTGAAGAATGGAACAACATTCTACCAAAATTGTCCTTGAATGCTACAATCAAACTTAAACTACACTACGTACTGAACTATACAAAAAATATTTTCCAGGTAAAAGGTGTATCCATTATTTTCAGGATTTTCATCAATTCAAGAAAAAAAATCTAAAATAATTCCCCAATTAAATCAAACAGCAAAGGACAATAATTTGGATTATTTTTCAGGCTTGCAGGTTTGCACTAGGCAATTATATTCCAAACGGAGATGAGTTTTTAATGCTCCTATTACATTATAAGCCACTTCATCAATCAAACTAGGGAGCCTTAATAACAAGGCTCAGCAGGCAATAATCATGTTTTCGAGATCCTATCAGACTGTTTTTCTTAATGACAGCCACATATCTTTTATATAATGTGGATAAATATGTCGGCAATGACTGAGATGATGAAGGATCGCTCGTAATTTCAAAGCTGATGGTACACTAGATCTACCAGCAGAGATCAATTACAAATGAAATGTCTTTGTCATTCCCTTATTTTTCATTCCAGTAAAATTTATTCAGAAATTGTATTATTCCATTTAAACTTTTTTGCATAAAATATTTTCAGTGCTTGGTTTTGTGCATTGCAGCTACTCAATAAGCTATAAATTCTTTTCTGAGGCATCTTGTAAATTCCAAATAATATGCTGGTGCCAAGAACACGATATTCTAAAAACTGGTTTTACAAGACTTTATGACACTTTTCCTACATGGATTTAGGACAATGAGAGATGTTACATACAGGCGTTCCCACTCCCACACCCCTTAAAAGAAATCACAGATTTGAAAAAGAGGGAATCTTAAGCAAAAAAGCGGAATCAACACGCCATTCCCTGATGCACCAACACATTTAATGGTAAAATCACATTTACACAGGCACCTTGCATGAAAAGCTAGATTCTAGGTTAGATACATATCTATCTTGTTTCGATGAAACAAGTGAATTACAGATTTGACTAATTTAGATCTAGATATCTAGATGGAATCCATATTCTTCCAACCACTGACTAGTATGCAGAGGAGGCATGTTTGAAGCTTACAGAATGACTGTCTTTCAACCCTATAAGAATTAAAAGAAATCAAACTGAGACCTATTAAATGCACAATACAATCACTGATTTGTTGGATCAACAATGAAATTGATTTTTAAACTGAGGACTGCAAAGAAGAGACAAAGCGGTGAACCAGAAATTGCTCAGTTTCAATTCAACGTCACAGGGGGTACCATGTGTTGATGTAAATTTCCGCAGTTGACCGAAATGACCACACAAGAGGCAAACAGAATGGCCAATGATTAGCGTGTAATTTCTGTGATTGTTCGAAAAGCTTAAAATGCTGAATAACGACTTTGAGCACAGGATTGCAGAACATTGATCAGTTTTGCAGAATTATTCCATGAAAGGCAAAGTATAGGAACCTTTGTACATATAAGAAAAAAAACTTTATTTGCATTTGTTTTGTACTTTCCCGTGAACTTTGCAATAAATTATTACCTTGAGTTCTTTAGCTTCGTTATTTTCAGATGACATTTTGTGTGTACATGATGGCTGATTTTAAATGAATTCTGTTTGTTGCATTTTCTCTGAATGAGATTTCAGTTCCCATTTTTCATTCTTTATTAGAGAGATTATAAATCTCTTAAGAATACTTTGTAACAACTAGTCTTATCGATTTTTCTATGCAGAAAACTAATAACTGCACATAGTCTCAAGTTAGTTCCTGGTGAGAGATTTTCCTTTGTGTTATTTATGTAAATTGAGAAAAAGCAATGGACCTAAAACAATCCCTTGCGATCGGATCTAACTGAATGCATAAATGTTGTGAAAAGAGTGCCATGTATGATATTTATATACAGTCAACAGCCAGTTGTCTGGCCACCACTTATCCGGAATATCCAGTTATCTCGCCATGATCCCAGGGAACGAAATAAATTGCTATATATTCCCTATACGTTATCTGGCTCAGCACAAAAATTTGAGGAACAAATTAGTATTTCTTTATGTAACACCAGCCAGTTATCTGGCATTAACTTTTCGAGACACATGGAAAGAGGAGACTTTCACACTGTTTAGCAAGCAGCGCTTAGCCATTCATTCAACCAGTGAAAACAGCTAGACATTTGGAGGGAAGATTATGACTTTTTGGAGGTGTGTCATACCAGTCTTTCAGAAAAGTCTTTCATATGGAAAGACAGAAGTATTGCCATCAACCTAAAACTGAAAATGTTGAAGTGCCTCATCTGGCCAGTTCTCATATATGGATGTGAGGCATGGACTCTGAGAAAGAAAGAGGAGGACAAGCTGAACGCAGCTGAGATGTGGCTATATAGGCAACTCCTGAGTATCTGTTGGCAAGACAAAAGAACCCATGAAAGTGTCTTGCTTGAAATGGGTATAGAGAGAAGTCTGATGAATGAAATAAACAGAAGAAAGCTCAGATACGTCGGTCATGCCATCAGAAGCCGGAAAACAGACCTCATGTCTACAGTACTGATGGGCAGAGTGGAGGGCTGCAGGAATAGAGGAAGACGGGCAATGGTCACTGATGAACAACATCACGACAATTGCTGGGCTGTCTCTTAGCGAGGTCCTCCACAGAAGTCGAGACCGAGAAGGCTGGAGGGCTGTTTGTGGCATCCATTGGAGGAGCAACCATCGAACACGGTGTTGCCGACGAGTGAGTGAGTGAATGAACAGCCTGTAGATGTGGATAGAGAAAACAAGTCCAAGTCAAAATCTGGGTCAAAACGGGTCAAGCCTAAAAACTGGATATCCAAATCAGCTAAGATAAGTGGTTATCCAAATGTGAATGTGAACTCCCACTCAGTACTACATTATATCAGGGAGAGAGTACATGGATGTTTGAACAGAGCAAAAAGAATTGGCTCACCCCGGCAGTTCAAAAGACAGAAATAAAAACAAATCTGAGAGCTTTTGAATCCAAACTCAGGATCCTTATCCTTATTCACTGCTTTGTTTGAAATATTGTAAAGTTGGATTTGAGTTAAAACAAAAAGTTGATGGAGAGGTTCAATTTATTCATTTATTCTTTACCACATGAAAATAGGCGCTCAGCTTTGAGAGGTTAGAATAAATAAGAATTAAATTAAAGCAGAGAGATTTGCCATATATAGGTCGCCCCTTTGTGAAGTCCCTGAGGCATTATTGTGCTATGGTTTGAATGAATTCCAACTCTGATACAGAAAAGAATCAGCTTTTTAATATAGGCATGCTGAGGTTCAGATGTCTGATTCTGGTAACCAGGTTTCATTTTTATTTTCACCAACCTTTTTTCACAGCTGACTTTGGATTTGCCAGATTCATTTATGGAGCTGAAATGGCCACCACTTTGTGTGGATCTCCCATGTACATGGTAAATTGACTCTTTTGTCTTCTTCTTCTCTGACCATGGCATGGACTATTAGTTTAGTCTGTCATTTTAGAATGTTTTATTTTATTGGAGTGCTCACAAATGAATCAGCTAAAATTTGGCCCAAAATGTCCTCCCTCTCCATATTTCCCATGGCCCTCTCCCCCTCCCCTCTCCCAAAAGAACTGGTACAAGATGTATTTTATATACACCTTTTATCTTTATTTTAAATAAAAAATAAGGAACAATTGTTAAAGAAGACAACTAAGAAACTGTCAAATCATTTATTAACAACTTTAACCAATCAAAATAATTAAAGGAGATAGATGGGATATCAAGCATGGAAAACTAACAAAGCAAAAAGATTGGATTATTGTGGCAGCATGCAGTCCGTTATATTTTTTCTTCCTTTGACCTTTTCCCCTCCTAACCTTTTAGAGCTTCATGGTTGATATCCACTTTTGTAAGGAAAAACAATTTTTCGCTGACATCTCCCCCCCCCCCACTTCTCTCCCCCTAGCTGATGTCATTGTCATTTATTAATTATCCTTAGTTCTTTTGAAATTAGTAGAGATAAGTTCAACTGGTAGTAAGAAATTTGTTGCTACTGCTAATGATAATGATAATAATGCAGTTCATTTGTATCATATCCATTCCCAAATAAAACAGCTCAAGGTGTTTTCATTATCAACATACCTTTGTTACAAAAAGTGAATCACACCAAGAAAGACTCAAAGTTTGGCATGACAAGTTGACTCAACACCACGTTTTTACCATTGGGAGTGCATTTTACTTCATTAGTAGTCCGTCTTACACTCACATACATGGTAACAATCATCATTGCTAAAACAAGCAAATGATACCCAGTGACCTCTAAGGGAGCTTTTGCAATGAATTCAATGTCTTTCTTCTGAGTAAAATCTTAAAAGATGAAGGTAACTTTGAGATCTTTTTCCAAAAGGTTGATGAAATGAGGAGCAAATATATAGATTTTACGATACGGAAATGTAGAAGAAATTAATTGAATTATAGTAGCACTCCTTTTTTGAAAGCTTAAGTCATGTAACAAGGGAATGATTGTTTTTCTGGAGACTGACATAAATTTCAACACAGGGAAGAAAAAATGAAAATAACCGCATAAGTAAGTGTGTATTTAGAAATAAGAGCTAGAGAATGAACCATTTTACGATTTTCATCCATAAACGTCTGTCATGTCTCTAGGCACCAGAAGTGATCATGTCAGTGAAATATAGTGCGAAAGCAGACTTGTGGAGCATTGGAACCATTTTGTACCAATGTCTGACAGGCAGGGCCCCATTTCAAGCACAGAACCCACAAGAACTGAAGAAAAAATATGAGAAAAGTCCAGGACTTAAGCCAAAGTAAGCTCTTGTCAGCTGTTTGTAACATACAAGACAGTATATTATGTTTGAATGTATATAGAGTGAGTTGTTTACAGTGACATATTATTTGCCCCGAAATTATACTTGGTATTTTTAACGAAAGGTTTTGCAGGGTCTCAGGTAGAGATAAACGCTGAATGTCACCATCCCATACTTGTTACCTGTCACCTCAGGCTAAGCCCATCCGACGTCGGGTGTAGCTCCTGGTTTCAAAGCATTCTTTACTACATCTTTTATCTTCTTGTCTTGCCACTTGCCCTGCCCATTTCCATTTTTGTTTTAATATGTATTTTTCGATATCTATAGATATCTGTATATATATCTATCTCACCATCTCTATGAAAATTAACTTTTTAGCGTCCCACTTTTGTTTTATAAATACATATGCAGAAAAAAATGAGAATTTGTACCAGTGGCTTTTCCTGTTTAGAAGGCAATCACTTTTTCACTTTTACATGAGTAGTGTATTGAAATGACGAATGTTAACCCTGCAGACAGACTACAGCATTTTGTGTACCTTAAAGTACGGTTTACATTTGTTTTGTCTTTTGTTTTGTTTTGTTTTGTTTTGTATTTTTAGAATCAAATTTTAGTGAGAAGAGATGACAGAAGAGTGAAAACTGAGTTTAAAAGACATTTTACTGCACTTCTTTTACGGTTTTCCAATTGATATCCTAAAATGACAGCTTTTATATAGTGCTTTATCTGCTAAATGTGCTCTTTCCAACCAAATACCTTCTCAACTCCATGTGGAGTATACAAAGATGCAGCCATTTTGCAGGTGCACTTGTTCTGGCATATTGACAAGATCGTCCTCACCCTATATTGGGGACTCAATAACACCTGAGTGGGATGAGGAAAATGTGTAAATGCTCTTTCCATGAAACTGAAAAGGGCCACGGTGCAGCCCGGCTTTGAATACAGAACCGCGTGGTTACAAGTCAAATATCTGTGACCCCATAACCATGCTGCCACTCTAAGTGTTAACAATGGGAATAAATCTGTTGAAATATGTAGGGATCGAAATTTTCAGTGGATCCGAGACCTCCGTGCTCGATATTGAAAATCTCAGCGGCAGTTTCCGTGGTCCGACTCGAGGGCGGAAAAGTCTGATATGTTTCGTGAAATTGCCTTTTTACTTTCACTCCTACTTTTTAAACAATCGGGAAAACTTTGAGTATTCGCGTTGTGTTGAATTTGATAAAGTAATCATAAGTATGAGTACTTCTCTCAACAATTTGTTAAATAATAGCCTACTTTTGTGAGCGAATTCGAATTTGAACATGCTTTAAGCTGAAGATTAGGCCTAGTCAAAAATCTAGATCTCGATTCTAGATATGGATCTAGATTCTAGATGATATTCCAGATTCTAGAATTTTTAATGTAGATCTGTTTATTGTGTGAAAAGCTGATGCGGAGTTCTGATCTTATTTTATATTATTTTATCGGGTGGAAAATAGTCGACTGCGGAACATGAGATTTTTCAGTGGTTGAAAAATTTTGCAGTTGAGAACCCTGAATATGAAATATTAGGGTGAGATTTGTCAGACAGTTGAAAGTAACCGTTCTCATTTTGTCTACAGTATACCATCCAGCACCTCCCCTGAATTGAGGGATTTACTCATGAGGATGTTGAAACGAGATGCTGATGAAAGAATTGACTTTGGTAAGACATGAAGTAGTCTACACAGAACTGTTGTATTTTCATCTATGTGTAGGAAACGACTGTTTTCAAAACATTTATATGTGTACTGTTCTGGTTTGTTTTTTGTAATATTGCTTACAAAGCTTTTGCTTTTGGAGATCAATGCGTCCTTTTAAGGTCATAGTTGTGTCGCTAACATGATAGAACATATGAAAATGTTATATTCCCTCTGTTTTTTCACTGCATTTATTAAAATGGAAAATTTGACTCTTTGATTTTTTTGTTTGAAATAGACATTTTTTTGGATTGGATTTCCATATATTTCTTGCTTTTCATCAAGAACTATGCTTGACATAATTGCCTGTCATCTGACCGCGATGCTTTGGCCGCCTTCAGGATCATCGTTAAGTTCTTCCACCTTCGTCTGTTGATGGCAAATGACTTGATGTTTTCGAGATCTTTGATGGTTTCAGATGATATTCACAGATTTTCACAAGAACTATAACTGTCCCTGATACCATCAATGTATTTAAAGAAAAATTTTTGAATGCATTTGTTTGGTTTTTAAACATTTATTTGAATTTGAATTTCAGAGGAGTTCTTCAACCATCCTTTCCTTCAACAACCACTCCCTGCCAAAGGTAAGAAGAAATGTTTGCAATAGATAGATCTTTTGTCCAGTAGAAGCCAAACTATATTTTATGGATTTTTAACAGAAATGTTTAATTAAAAATTGCCAGCAATGTGATGACATGGTTCAAGTACATGCAGTCAAATTTTATTACAGTTCTTATTATTTTGAAGGTCAGGTCACATAAATAAATTTGGGATATAAACATACCAATAAGAAAGAAAAAGAAGATTTTTGAATTGGTTTGAGATGAAAAAGTGCATTAATGGGAATATTCATAGGTGAGATAGATCTATGAAATTAAAATCTAGTCATGTAAATGTGGAGAATTGAAATCTCGTTTTCTTGTCATCCATCAGTTCTTGGATTTTTGTGTAACTTTGAAAAATCCAGGTACTATGGCTTGATTTTTCCGCAATGATAACCGTAAGAGCTTAATAGAATGTATGATTTGAACAGAGCTTGAAGTGGGATGTAGTTTTTATGACATAAGATCTCACTGTTGATTGGAACTCTTTTTTTCCCCTTCATTCTCCCCAAAACACTCTTTTTACAATTTTGTTTTTGGGTCTTGCGTTTTAGTTTTGTCTCAGAAAGCATGAATTCCTTTAAGCTCCTGTCACTTGTTTACCATTTCTTGTTTCAGGGAGGTTATTACAAAGATATATGACTTGGATGGTTACTTAGGAGCGCGGTAGGTTGCTCCAAGAACTTATAGTACTTGGGCAAAATAAATCTAATTGCTGTTGATTCTGGATTTTGGACAGTGTGGGGTGGGGGGTGCCTGTTTGTTTTGGATTGACCTTTGCTTCTAGGCAAACCATATGCCTGGGCAGTCTTCTGGATGGGGAGTGAATAGAAGAGAAAACTAAGCGGTCG
>JAOWAY010413592.1:0-14539 GCA_028565895.1 Goniobranchus geometricus | reverse complement strand
GCGCAAAGCTCATCAAGCTCATCCAGGTATTGACTGATTGGCTGGACGAGTGGGAGAGAGGGCATTTGAAGAATACTTCCGTCAATGTCGAAAACAAGCGGGGAGATGACTGGTGCGGAAAATATGTATCTGATGTGGAGGGCCGAGTTGGTGTCGGCACCCGCTTTGATGACTTGAGAGGCGATGGCTCACTCACTTTGGCTTCGTTTGAAGTCAGCTCCTGGAGTGGCTGTCTTTTAGCAGCCGCCACTGCTCTCCTGTTTCTCACCTCCTCAAATGCCCTCTCCTCTGTATAGATCTTATTTAGTCTTTCCTCTATGAATTTAAGAAAGGGGTTTTTCTCCGACTGGAGGAACTTGAGCCGAAAAATGAATTCAGCTAAGTAAGCGCTGATTAAATTTTTTGAATATCTTTACTTGACAGATTTCAACCGGTACCACGTTGTTTCTATGTGGTTGGTGTTAGCACCAGTATCAGGATCTTTAAAGTGATGTGTGTGGTTCACAGTTTGATGAACATATCCCAATTCCCCTAACTTAGCATACCCCTGCCAACAATCTGAAATTACAACTGACCCCTTAGCTATGTATTTTTCAACTGATGGAACTAAAGTGTCCGCTGACCTATCTTCTACCACTACAAAAAAACAGTTCCTTAAATTGTTGTCTCTTTCTATTCCCCCCAAAACCCACACCCGTCTACCCGCTTCCCTTTATGATATTTTCTCTTCCCAAACTTTGACTCGTCTACTTCTACCACTACCCCTGGCCCTCCTATCACTACTGACTCACTACTTTCTAAAAGTTCTACACAAATATCTCTACAAAAATTGTTCCAGTCCACTATACTGTGTGTGCTTATCCTACTCTCCCTTGCAAATAAGTGATCTGGAAAATCATTTGCCCGAAAATATGTTAATTTCACAATATCCTGTACGAAAGTTTGGATTGAGCAAACTAAGACCCAGTTCTTTCTGAAATTTATTTGCGGCACTAGCGTGAAACGCATCTCAAACAGAATCCTTCAGAATATGCTTTGTCCTTAGTGTAAATAAAAAATGATCCATATTCACATTTGATGGGGATGGTAGAAAAAGTTGGGGCATGGTTTTTGTGGAGTTTATAAAGAAATAAAATAAATTAATTTTGTGTAATTTTTTTTTTTTAATTTTGCGTGCTTTTTAATATTTGTATTGTGTTTGCATGAGTCTATCAAATGAAATTGTCATTATCTATGAAAGTCCCTTTATCTTGAGCAGCTGTCGTCTTGAAAATCTGAAATGAGAGAGAAATCAGAAAATTGTTATAGATAATTGTATTGACGACCGTGTCGGCATGCAGCCCCAGCGGATTTAACCACTCGGCCAACTGACTTGTTACTTCAAAATGTGAGAAGTTTTAGCCTATCTAACTTTCCTCTTCCCGTATTTGCATAATTTATGCACGGTAGTGACATCTTTAATGTAAGTATCGATCCAACAGGAATCGGAAAGGTGTGTAGTGATTCCGTGCAACGATTACGTGCAGTGTATAAAAGACGGCTGCAGTGGTGTTCATTGTCCGTCTATCGTCGTATCTCCAGTTTCTTTATATTCTACTTTCAATTGAAAGTTGTTCTTGAAATAATTGCATTTTCATCATGTCTCAGTCATTGCCCTCAACTAGCCAGGAAGGAGCATCTGCCCCCAAACGCCGCAGAGCAGGAACCAAAGGTCCACCAAGTTTCCCCATGAATCTTTGGCGACTTCAACACTTGACAAACTGATCAAATTTTGCCTGCTTTGTTAATGTAGGAATTAAATCCATATAGCGTAATAACGAGAACTTAGTATCATAGGGTGTTACAAGAAACTTTGGGCCCTTTTTGTATTCGCATAAAAAACTAAATAATTTGTTTTATAGTAATAGTCAAATACAGTGGACATATGGAATAACGCCTGAGGGGTTCTATATAACCTTTGCAATAGATAGGCTACATTTCTACCGTCTTCACAGATGGATTAAACAATACTGGAGAGAATTTTTTGGTGGGAGATGGCTTCACCATTTCCGTTAACCCCTTTGTCATAAAACTTAATCTATTAAAACTCCTCAAGGGACCTTTTTTTAGATGGGGGTGCAGGTGCAGGGAAACACCCACAGTTGATGCAAGCAACAATAGCGAGCATCCTCCCACCTTCCCCATCTTCAGACTGCAGTGCTGACTAACAAGGAGAAGCTGGATATTGAGGAAAAAGTTCAGCAATTCATTCAAGAGGATGCTCTCTTTGATTATTTACAATCACTTGAAAGAATTGGAAACCTTGTCTAATGTAGTTGGCTGCCTCTCAGAAACAGACATGCCTAGGTTCATTATTCAAGTAGTAAACCTATGCACTTATATACTTACTTACTTAGCACTTTGTCCTTCCTGTGCCATTTGCGCATAGGGCCGCTCTGTCTGCGTTGGAGAGACTCATGTTGATGGCCTGGAGACCACTTTCCTTCCATGATATTCTGGTTTTCCTCTCTTCTTTTTGATATCGGGTTTCCATTTGAAAACCTGACTCAGAAATCTATCACTGTCCATTCTGAGCACATGTCCTAGCCACTGTAAGTGCCTTTCTTTTATATATAACTTGGTCTAAGTATGTGACACCAAGAATTTGTCTCGACCACCTCTGATGGAAGGCATTCAGTGTTTTTATTTTTGAAGCATTTGTGGTCCATGTTTCACTACTGTACAACAATACTGGGAGTACCAGCGAGTTGTGAAGGGCCATTTTCGAAATGATTTTCAGTTTTCCAAAAGCTGCTCCAGCTTTGCCTAATCTTGATTTCATCTCCTCACTGGAAGTGCATGGGCTAATAATTTTGCTACCAAGATATGTGAAAGTGTCTACCTCTGTGCTTTTTACCTGACCTTGCCCAATTCTTATGTCTATGTTTTCAGTCAGTGTGCACATTGCCCCACATTTATTGCCTTTGAAGTGAAGACCAAGTTTTTCTGCTGTGGCTCTCACTTCATCTGTGGTTTTTTGTAGTTTGGCATTTATCGTGTTAACGAGGACAATATCGTCTGCAAAATCCAAGTCTTGGATGTGTTTTTCATCCATTTTGACTCCATGACATCGCATTTTGTCTTACTTCTTAAGGATGAAATTAATAAACAATATGAAAAGAATGGAGATAGTATGCATCCTTGTCTAATACCTGTTACAATTTCGAATGATTTTTTGCTGTTTGCCCAAGTCTTATGGAACATCTTGTGCCATTATACATTTCCTTCAGCAGCTTTATCATCTTAATCGGTATTCCATAAAAGCGCATCATTTTCCACATGCTTTCTCTATGTATGCTGTCAAACGCTCTTTGAAAATCGATGAAGTGGAGAAATACTGCAGTTTGGTACGCAATTGATGTTTCAGTTATGGATCTAACTGCAAATATCGCATCTGTGCATGAATGTTGTGGTCTAAATCTGCTTTGCTCATCCCTCATGACAACATCGACTGCAGTTTTCATTCTATTCAGCAATTTGATGCACATGACCTTGTATGGCAAAGAGAGAAGCGTTATTCCTCTCCAATTTGAGCATTCACATATGAGTCTTTAAAAAATTAGAACTCAATACAAACAAAACAGAAACAAAAACAAAACAAAAGAACCCCACAAAATATCCCAACTTTTTAATGAGACCATAATTTATTGCATGTTAATATTATTAACATCACTAATTTCTGGGGGAATGTTACAAGCTCCATTTAATTGCAGCATCGGACTAAAGCAGCAATTTTGCCGTTCTGCTGTGTTATGATTAAGTGGCTTTGACTGTAATGGCCTTAACCTCTGCAGCCTTTCAGCATATACCACCAACTTGTATGTCAAGCAATTACACCGTCAAGACAGAGGTGAGACTTTATCAAGTCAATAAAAGGTCTTGCCTACTTAATGTTGCAGAGATACAGCACATTACCAAATAGAGATAGAAAGTAAACAGACAAGCTTAAGGATGATGTCCCCAAAGAATTCTATGTCTATGATGAGAAAATAGGCTCATCAACATGGAAGTCGGTGCAAGAACTGTGATTAATTGCTCATTAAGATGACCTACTTTAAGTGCTAGGGACATGTTCTCTGATTGAACGAGAACTGCCACCCACGTATATTATAGACCCTCACTGGATAATTGCAATTATAAAGCACTTAAACCCATTTAAAAGTAGGCTCTGAGTGCTTTACAATGACATTAGAAATAATACATAATGCAATGGCATAGTACATGCATAAGGAAATACTATTACTTCATATTACAGTGACAGTAGAGATTACAAGTTACTTAATGTAAAGGGTAAAGCTACTGTGCAATGAACACATTGTCATGTTTAAAAACCTGGGACCTAAAAAGATAGAACTTTAAACTTGATTTGAATTGGTAAAGAGAACAAGTAATCTAATATGTGAGGGCAATGAGTCCCAAAAGAAGAGGGGCAGAAAATTTAAAAGACAGCTCGCCAATTCGGTTGATTATTTTAGGTTTCACAAGTAATCATTTATCACAATTTAATTTCAGGTTTCTTGTATGAGAATAGAGATTCAAAAGCTCTTTGATATAGGTGGGATTGTTTGAAGTGAGAGCTTTGTGGACAATTGTGTATGTCTTATAAATAATTCTTTTGTCAATGGGTAATCAGTGCAATTTATAATGGAGTGAGGTTGCAGATACGAATTTTACTTTCTTTATAATCAATCTTGCAGCATTATTTATGGACAACTTGAAGACTTTTAATGTATTCTTTTTGACACATTGTCAAGTAAAGCATTACAATAGTCCAATTTTGTCGGGACAAGAGAATTGATAAACAGGACAACAATGTGAGTCAGAACAAGATGATGAATTTTGCCAGCTTTCAGAACTCAATATATACATGCTTGTTGTTATAGTGATTGGCATGGTATGACATTGAAAGTTGTGGGGCAATATGTACTACCACATTTTCACGTTACAGATCCACAGACAAGATCAATGGTGTTGTTTCCAAGAGTCATACTACTACTCTCTATCTTGCTAATGACATCGGATCTCCCATTTACTAAAATTTCTGTATGACTGTATGAGAGACAAAGGAGGATCCCTGGCCAACTGGAGGAGGACAATGGATACTGAGAGACTGGATACTATGGACGGCATGAAATAAACCAAGATGAATAAAGCGGGACCAGAAGGAATGAAGGCATTTTTGTAGGTGACGCATGTCCCTTATGGGGTGATAGTTGATAAGAAATAAAAGTGTTTTTTTTTTCTTCAGGAAATGAAGGTTTTTAATGTTCGATAATTCCTCCCTTACCTGGTTGACACATTCCACAAATTGAAGAAATTATTGAAATTGAAATGATGTCACTCTCAATATTTTTTATATGCGTGTTTTTAAGGACCTGTCTCTTTTTAAAATTCCAATAGGTTCCTGCTTTGATCTTGAAATCGCAACTGTGCCGGGTGATTTTGTTTTAAATGATGATTCCCTGTACTTTGAAATATTATGGCCGGAATCACTCACTTATACTTATAGAGTCAAGGAGGCGAGGAACTTTGGTATAAGTTTTGTAAGTACTGCATTCCTTTCAATAATTCTCACATTGTAAAATTAAGTGTCATATATTGCAAATTGTGGATTTCGATATTGCAATTCCCCTTTTTTTTTTCTTGTTTTTCCATGATGTTGTTGTGGTCTTGTGATGGATGCACCAAGGGACTTGAACTTTTTCAACTATTTCATCACCGCTCCTTTACTAAATATGATAGATCATATTGCATTCTGTCTTTTTCAAATTCACCAATAATTACTGTGCTTCATTTATTTCTATTATTCTGTCTAACATTACAAGTATGTCTTGTGGTGTGTAAGAGAATAGGTTTACAAGCCCGGAATATTAAATTAAAGTTGACTGATATTTTCTATACACCATGTCCCTTATAGTTGGCTTTAACAGTTAGTCAGATATGTCAATTTATATTTCCAGATTGGGAAAACCTTTTTTTGCAATTTCCTTTATCTGTATTTAGTGGCAGCATGGCTGTGGAGTTAAGGCGTTCAACTTGTAATTGCAAGGTACTGAGGTCGAAACCAGTCCTTGCTGTGGTGCTTTTTGGTCCTTGGAAAATGATATTTACACACGTTTCCTCACCCCACTCAGGGGTTATTGAGTACCTAACCATAGGCAGAGGATGATCTTGTCACTATGCCAGAGCATGTGCGCCTGTAAAATGGTTGAATATCTGTTTACTCCACAAGGAGTTGGAAAGGCATTTGGTTGGAAAAGGCCTGGCAAGAAAAACCTGTACATACAGCACTTTGAGCACATTTAATGGATTAGCGCTATATAAAAACTCTAAATTTTTTCCCATTGTTTCTTTAAAATGTCTCTCTCTTTTATTTCTCTCCACCCTTTAGAACAAGTCGTACGATAGGGTTGAGCTCATTTGGGCTGATCCTGAAGAAGCTTGTCAGGAACTGTACAATGACGTCAGAGAATCAATAGTTCTTATCCTAAGAGGGTGAGTGGCTTTTCAATATTAAATTTCTAACAGTCTCAATTGAGAATGAGAGGGGGGAAATACGGAAAATTATGGCCAAAAAAAATTCTTTAAATAAATTACATTCTATATAATATAAATGTGTGTTGGCTGTTGCTACTATGAACCAACAGGCCTGCCAAGGCTATATGCTCGCTGTAACATGCTACATTGACAATTGAAATGTTGCGGAGGGCGCTTGAAGGTTAGAATTTTACAGTGAGACAGTTTTCGTATTATGGAATCAACAATTTGCATCAGTCTCCAGCATTCATCAAAAAGATTTTAAAAATTAAAAAAAAAAAGAAAATGTGCAGTTTTCATCATAAATCCATGCAATTATTCTGATGAACCTACGTTTACACTTAAATTTAAATGCATGATGACAGGACCGACCCTTGAATGTCTGATGGAATGTCAAGAGAAGATCGCTAAGAAGACCAAGCTTCACTCTCTGCAACCACAGATTACAGAAATTTTTTTTCTCTACCCAAGAACTGTATCTCATGGTTTTTCTAGACAACAGAATTTTTTCTCTATAAATTGGCCCCTTAACAGCACGCCCCCGTCCGGCTAACAATACCATTTTGAAAAGAAAGTTTTTTTCTCTAATTTGACAAAATTGGTTTCATTTTCTCATAGACCTCCCACTTAATACCTAAAAATTCCTTTTTTTTTGATTGACATGGCTCTACTTGCCAGAAAGCGAGGCATAATGTTGCAGAGGTATGGCGACAGAGAAAACATTGAGTTTACACTGACATGTATCCTAAGTCTTTTATTGCTGAATGAATGTTACAAAACACTGAGTCACTTAAATCAATGACGTGCATCTCACCAATGTGGTGACAGTGAATTAGGAGACTAATTGATTCGTTGTGTTTGGTCAGTTTTGAGTGACTGGGCTTTGGCTCCACCCCTTCACCCACATGGCTACAGATTCTTTGTTTAGCATGTGGGGATTTATTGCATGATTGACAGGCGTGGTAAGAAATGAGTTCATTAGATTTGATCATGTGCATAGCCCTTTGTGTGGCTTGCATTTGATTGGTTGTTAAATGAGACAATGGGACTCTCGAGTAAACATGTAGATTATGTCCCTTGTTGTCCATCGATGTGCATGTGTCGTCTAACAGCATGATATTTCAATCTCTACAAGGGCGTGTTCTTAGAGCGCTAGTACTGTACCGACACTGGGCTGACCAGTCTTAGAACTGTTCTCATAATGCTGAGCGCCAAGCAAGACAGTTACTAAATTGGAAATTGAAAGTCATAGGTATGACTTGGCCGTGGTTTGAACCCGAAACCTCCTGCTTCTGACCATCAGACTGGTCCTCATCCATTGTATATAGAGTTTAGATATGCTTCACAAGCTTCTTTCAGAATCTTCATTGGTAAAGGCAGACAGTTCACAGCAGATACAGCATGGAAAACTTATCATTCAATTTTCGTCTTGTCTCTGATTATAACACTTTCTTTCCTTCCTGGATTAGTGTTATCAGCTAGTGACCTGTATTTGCATAATGTCAACCTATCAACATGTCTTCCATTTCACAAACCCTTTGAAAAAATTATAAAGATTTGTTATTGCATGACTGGCTGAAGAATAAAACAAATTTGATAGGATACATTTGAAAATGATCATTTGCTTCTAAGGCCATATTTGATTAGATGCAGTTTTACAAACAATTTCAGAAACCAAAGGTATGCCCCTAGTATACCATATCATTTTTCAATTTCCAATGTACATTGTTGTCATGGGTGCAAGTTTCCCCGTTATAAACAGGAAATCCCATTTTTGGGTCCTGAAAAATCAAACGGTAGTTTATGAAATTTTTTGGGAAGAAAACCTGTTCCAGCAATTTGTTTTGATTGACAAGTATTACCATATGATGAGATGTCTTTAACCACTTTATCTAGTCGAGAACAAGTCATTTGGATCTTTGTTGGTTGTCGTTTCTGGTCGGTATGCTTTAATTTCCTATTCAGGTTTCTCAAATTTTTACACTTTCACCCATGTTTGTTGTATTCCATTTATAAGACCTGCACAAGACACAAAAAGTCTTTTCTTGAGGCTTTACAAGAACTTTACAGTACTTTTGTCATATGAGTTTAAGGCAAAGTAAGATGCTCTCTGAAGAAAACTTTTAGCTAAGATATTTATTCACTTCTTTACAAATAATATTGTTCTGTTCTTTCCATTCATTGCATACTGAAACCAGTGCCATTTCTTTCTTTTCAACAGAGAATGCTCTTTTCTCACAAAGACTGCAACTGCAGAGAAAGCTGGAGCCCTTGCTGCCATAATAGCTGATAATGATGAATCCAACGATATGAGCATGATTGATATGGTAGATGATAATTCCCATCGTGTCGTCAACATTCCATCTTTGTTTCTTTTAGGGAAGGATGGGTGAGTATAAAGCTCAACTGTTTAAAACTTTGATAGAAATCTTAAAGTCCAATATTTCTTTTTCTTCTTGATTCAGCTGATCCCTTTAGTTTCCAACTAGTCCTTCCTCTCTCACATAGATCTACAGCCATTGTGCCTTCCTTATACCATCCATAAACCTTCCCCGAGTTTTCCCTCATTTCTTCTTACCTGTTACTGTTAGTGTCATCTTTAGCATTATGTTGCCAAGGAACTCTTCATTGCTCCTCTATGGACATGACCTGACCATTATAATTAGGATTTCCTCAGCCCAACTCCAAATTTGCTTAATGAATAATATTCTCATTACCTCAAATGTGCACATTTGTGATCTTGTCACACCCATTGAGAAATGCATATTCTTCATTTCAGCCATCCTCAGTTCTAATTACTGTAGTTCTTTCTTTGCTGTCTGTATCTGGGCCATACATTATACTGTAAAAAATGTTGGCAAAGTTGTTTTTCCACAAGTATTTTAGGTGAAATGGGAAGATTTTAGGCCCCTGATTCTGAATCTGATAACCATCTCTCTGCAATAACTGATTCACAGAAAAACACTTTTAAAGAGGATGGGGTTATAAAAAGTACAATAAAATGTGTAAATTTTAATAAAATTGGATTCTGTTTGGGCAAAAAAGACATCATGATGCAGAGGCCACAAGTATGGGAAGTTAAGTTTCATGTCATTTACTTTTTCATGAGTTATCAATGCTTTTGTGCAGAAAAAATCTAAAAACTGAATTTTTGCCAATAAATTTGAGATTTGAACTTCAATGAAAACTGAACCAAAACTCTTTTCATTTTGCTATTGGTTGCACTTAACGCATCTGTATTGGTGCTTCTACTTTGTTAACAGTGTTCTTGAAAAATTCAAGGCATGTTAAAATTTTTTAAAATTTTACATGATTAGGGATGTGTTGCAACTAAGTGTATGATGTGTAAGAGTTGATTTTCATGTTTTGTGCATTTTTTTGTTAGTATTTTAGCCTGGCATTCAAAATATGCCATTTAACCCAAAGATCAACACGGTTCTGATAAGTGAAGCAAAAATGTAACAAATACTCTCTCAAGAAGGAAGATTTGTAAGCATATTAATCATATCCGTTCACAATGTACGGGGGACCTTGGCTTCTTCTTTTGGGGTGTTTCATCAACCCTCCTTAGGCTCCACATGTAGTCTTCCATCATCCTCCTATTTCACCGTCCCTGGTAACATGTTTCCATCTGCTTTATATTCTGGCAATATCTCTCACAGTGCTCTTCAAAGATGTCACCAAGATTGTCAACAAAGAAATTGAGATGTGAATGGGGATAATGAATCTTGAGTGACATTCTGGATCCCATGTTCTCGAAAGCTTTTAGCATGCAGTCAACAATCTGTCTGTAATTGCTATCCCTCTCATTTCCTAAGAAACCATTTGCCACTTCTCTGGATGCTCCCCTCTATGCCTGTTTTTCAATAGTCCGTTTCTCCCCAAGACTTCAGATTTTTAACATTTTTCAAGCTCTTATCCTGAAAGTTTTGGAAAGAGAATTTTGAAAAGTTGAAAGGCTTCATATTTAGGATCAAAAGCTTTAACAAACTGCTTCGGTAGCCTAAGGTTGATGTTTTAAGTTTAGTCGGGGACGTAGGACTTTGCTTTTGTCGACCATGGTTTCATTCACAACATTTGCAAGACAGGATAGAGGACTTCCCTAGCATTGCATACATACAACTGGAATAGTAGTCTGAATAGGCTCCAGTGTCCCAATTAAACAGGAATCAAGGGCACTCAGTGTAAGCCCCCCCCTACTCCAAGCTGAGTAAAAAAAATACAATGATCTTAAAATCTCCATGTACATACCAGTGATGAATGGAGTAATTGAATTTCTCAAGCAAAAGCTTGACACTTGAATAGTCCTCTTTCAGTTGGACACTGTGGCTGACAGGGATTGATGGTAATAGATTTCCAATATGGAGCAAAACAGCTTTTAGACTGGTGGATGAAATGTCAAAGACAGTTGTTTTTACTGTGTGTATGGTTTGCAAATTAGGCAGGTTGGATCGATTTAGCCTGGAATGCAGTTGTTAAAGACCCGTATCACATCAATCATACTCCTGTTGTAGCCGTGATTGGTGAAATAGCAAACCATTTTAAAGCGGCATATTTGTATAGGCTGTATTGGGAATAAATCGGGCATTTGAAAACCCCCTGTGTGGGTGAGTCCACGCTGTGGATGAGGCCGTTGTTGGTGAGCTCCGCTGTATTAATTATTTAAGGCAACCTTACCTCCCCCCAAAAATCAGGAATGTCCAGTTTTGCCCATGGACTCCTAAAAATTAGTAATGTTAGAAAGAGTAATCTCATAGTCCTTTTAAACTCCTCATAGGTGCCACGTTTCCGCTGAAAAACGGAATTCTGCCTTTTATTTTTCGTTGCGCAGGATAAAGTTCTGATTTTTTTTTTCAAAGAAAAAAAAGTCAGAAATCGGATTGCAAAAGTGAAAGTTGGAGGTCACTGAAATTCGAATGCAGTAGTCAAAAATTACGATTCGGGAAACTGCTAAACTGCTCACCTAATCATGCGTTGATGTTGAGCATCAATTATCATTCAAAAGACTGTCAGTGTCATTTTGTCACTAGACCTAATTGTGAATGGACAATTGTTGAAAGAAGAGGGAATGCTGAGAAATCGACAAGGACATTTTTAAAAAATGGAATCGGTCCTGGACCAAGAAGACGGACCATTGCGGTACCCTGTTCTCTGGGTTTGTGAAAAAACTGGACAAACCAGTAATCACTTGAAAATATCCCATGGGTCAAAGTTGTGTCACATAGTGTTATTGATATTGCTTGATTGAGAGCCTTTATTATATAATATATACTTTCCATTTCAATTTTGTTGGTATTGTATTGTCACATGTAACTCCTGATACTCTTCTCCATCTACACTATACTGCTTGTATCCTCTTCTTCCCTTTGGTTCTAAAAATCTTGTTTACACAACACTATTGCTCCTAAATATAGTGGTAACCGGCTGATAACCCATTGCTCAGGAGACAAGAGAAACAGGTTATTTGCTGAAGCGGGGTACAAGGTGATAATGCCTGTCAATTGCAGATATTCCCCCCTAGTCTTGGTGATGTTCAGTGTTCCATTTCTGTTGTGGGACAGAATCTCATCAAGACTTTCCACTTTCTTCTTCTTGTCCATGTTGTTTCGCTCTTGATATAGGCATTTTCAGGGCTTTTTTGTCTTCCTGATGGCTAGCAAATGTCGGGTAATGCACATGACATGTACCGGCAATCAGAAATTGAATGGAGTTAACTAATCACTCATTGCGTGGCAGCGTAGCTGTGGGGTCAAGGTGTTTGATTTGTAACTGCGTTCTGTCACAGGCATTACCCCTAAGAGGAGAGTGTAACTGGTGATCCTCAATAAAATTGCCATCAGTCAACCATGAAGGCAATGCTAACCATATTCTTACCTGTTTTCTTATGTTAGTAGGCGCCTGCATTACAATTTAGTAATCTATACGCTCTTTGTGTAATGAAGTCCTCTTTGCGATGCCATTCAGCTTATCGGCTGACAGAAGTTCTACATGTAGGCCTGTAGCCCTGGCCCATTGTGAGAAATCATTTCAAACTTAAGCTTTTTGAAAGACACCAGTAGAAAAAATTTTAAGTGGGTGAAAAGATGGAACTGCACTGGAGAGGTAGATTATAAGAAGGTTGTTTTGAATAGAAAAGACTGTTTCACGAGTTTAGATTATAGGGTCATAAAGATAATGGAGGTTTAAGGTGGAAGGTTATGAACCAGTTACCACTTACAATCTATGCCACAGTTAAGCAGACTGTCCTCGAACAGGCTCCGGACTCGGGCGCATAGGCCTACTCTTATTGATTTTTTGTTGTATCAACTATATTCCCCCGCTGCCCCCTTTCCCCCACCAAAAAAAGTTTTGAAAAAATATTAGTCACATTGACACTTTTTACATGTATCAAGTTCAACACCTCTTTCCTTTGGCTTTAACGGGATTAAAAAAACAGTCACGTTGACTTGAATGTTTTTTTGGTTTGTTTTTTTAAAGGGGGGCAGGGTTAGGGTTTTTTTTGTTATGTTTTTTCTCCCTTTTTAAAAAAATTTGTTTTAGTTGCACATTTCATTTGCTGGACAGCATGAGGTGCCATGCCAGGGAAAGGCTTATTGTCAGCAATATGCAGTATCCAGAATCAAACCTGCTGCCTCTCGGTCCACATGCCGACAGGCAACCACTGAGCTACAATGACAATGCCCCTGTGTACAGTGTGGCTCGTCTTTTTTTTTCCCAGTGAATTGTGTAGGAGAAGTGATCTTTTAATTTAAAAAAAGATACTATATACCATTCGTCCCCGGCAATCAGTATTTGAGTTAGATTGAAAATTTTTATCTGACAATAGTACATATAAAGCATATTTTTTGTTCTCAACCAATATGTCGCTTAACAGAGCATGTCAGATAATTTGTGGTCAGACAACTGTACTAATGGATTGCTATCCCAGTTTCAATTATAAATATACATATGTCATGAAAATGAGTCTAATTGATGTCCTTGGATGGTTGGAGAAGTCGATGTGGCGTTGTGGTATGAAGCAGAAGACAAAGACTGAACACAATATTATTTTCAGGACCAGTTGCCATGTTTGATGGCATTTACATTAGTTTCATTTACAGTTTTGAAGTTTCTTTTATTTAGGATTTTGAAGTTTTAGATATTTCTATAGCCTCCCTTGTTGGATTCTATCTTATGCCACCATTTTTTCTGCTGCAATTGTCGTTCAATTATTCTCAATTGATTTTTGTTTTGCTTTTTTTGTCATTATCTCTATTGCCAGGTCAATGATCAGGAAACGCTTGGGGCTTATACACTCAGATCGTGCAATAATCAGGATACCAGTGAATTTGACTGGAAAACCAATATCGGCTGCCAGAAGGCCACCTTGGACAATTTGGTAGTTTGAGGCAATAAACTTGTTGATCTCATTCAGTCATGAATTTAAAATATAGATTCTGAGTAAGCTTCCTTGGTTGATGATAATACTACAAAAATAGTTTATGGAGGAGATTTGTTCTCGAATTCCAAAAGTGAAATGGGTTTAGTGAAAAATATATTTTAATTTATTCAGATATTATGCTGTTTCAAATCTTGCCTTTGGTTTTTCATATTGAACCTTTTTATTCATACCCTGCATTCATCAAAGGTTGCAAGTATCATCACATAATTTTCGATCAGTGCCTGTTTCACTTTTACATATGTGCCTTATATTGTACTTTATTTATTTGAATACTGATTGCAGCTTAGAGAAGCAACAATACAAGTGTCATTCATAAAATCCAGTTCTTTATCCAACCCTCCTCTCCTTCCTTGTTGTGAGAATGTTGTGAGATCTTGAAAAAAGAAATAAGAATTCTTTTTTTTAAAAGAGAATCATCATATTAGTATGTGATGTCTATAAATGTCAATAAAGGAAAAAAAAAAACCCTAAAAAACAACAGGGAATATGTTATTTCTTCCTACTCTGCATATTTCACTTATT
>JAOWAY010413481.1:0-14544 GCA_028565895.1 Goniobranchus geometricus | reverse complement strand
AAACGTTGAATTTGGGAATGTCAACTTCACTTCTTGATCGTTAGACTACAAGGCGCAGAGATCGTAAACAAACGTGGCGACCTCCTTTTGAACATGGCGGTGGCTCGGTAATTTCCGGAAACCCGACACATGCCGAAGACGAAATACCCTCTCTGTTCTTCTCCCTGCTCTGTGGACAGATGAAAGTAAGTTAACCTAAAAAAAAAAAAAAAAAGACCGTTTGTAATATTAAACATGGGGTAAACTCACCACTGATATCAAAGTGTAGGCAGTGGAGATGGGTTCCTGCTGTTCTCGGCATCACATCCACAAGCAGGAATGCAGATCAATCCACTTTTGAAGCACATACAGCGGCTGGTACCACACCTCCACAGGATGTAATTTCGATGGCAGATTGAGAAATTGGGGGGAAGTCTTGTCCAAACTATTTCCAGCCCTTGTCCTTCTTTAGCTTTTCGCCACCCAATTGTCTTCTAGATTTTCAATCACAACAAATGGCTTGGTAGCTTGGTGCCAAATCCTAGCTTGATATTTGGCTCTGGAGAAATGAAGTTCTAAAGCATCTACTGTTGGTGGAAGTTTTTCTAGCTGCTTCTTAGCTTTTGTGAACAACTGATGTTGAGCTTTGTCATGGCTATTTGACTTTGGCTTGTGATACAGCTCAAGAGTGAATTTTTCTGCGTCCCCAATTTGACCATCTCTGCCAACACATCCAAGCAGACCTGGAAATTTCATGTTGATATCCCAGCAAGATTTTTTAACATATCCAAAAAAAAAGATGATGTTGTGTCACGACCTGTAAACGCATGAAATCCCGGAAGGCTTGACAGAGTTGTCGCAGACAGACTTTTGATCATTGCGTGCAGAGCGTAATAACGCTTATTGCATGGTGTACTAGTTGCCATCTATGTTTCCTCAACATTTTGCGCTATGAAATGCTGAAGGAAAGCCATGACATCTGTGTCTGCCGATGCAACGATTATCCGTCGATAAGTTTTTTTCCAATGCATGTCGAGCATGGAGGATCATTTTAGTATCTGCCTCTTCATGATTTGAGGTCAGGTTAAAAAGGTCATTTTTAGATGACCAAGCCAAAGTGGCATCAGCAAATCCTCCACCAATGACAAGTTCCCTTTCATCCTCAATTTCCTCTTTCGTGAGACATTCGGACAAAAATTTAGCCAAATCCGCTTTATTTTCGTCTAGTGCCATGAAGTGGGGCCATGATTCGGGCAGTGGGACAGCTTCAGAAGAAATGTGCTTGCGAATTGGTCTGGTCACTTTAGTCCTTACCTGACCAAAATATCTATCAAATATGACATCCACGCGCAAAATCTTATCATGAAAATGTTTGGAGATGGACTGGATAAAAACTTTGGCATAGTCACCAAATGTCTTGCAACCTTTTGGTTTCTATAGGCTTTGGATATGAGCATGGCCATCCACAATGTAACATATAGCGAAATCTTAGGCAGGCAATGATAAAAAAATCATTGAAATCAGCCTTCAGGATATGCATCAGTTCAGCTTTGGCTGTTGATCGCATTTTACCATTTGCCATTGCCAAAGCATAAGGTACAGGTGATAGTTCGTGTTTAAGAACATTCGACATATCAATTGGATGTCCAGAGTTGACCACATTCAATAATCTTTGCATGAAATTTCAATCAGCTTTAAAGTCTCTTTGTGCGTCATTTCTTGTGATCACAGGCCTGTAAAAGTGAGCAAATGTCTTTGAATTGATCTTTCTCATGGTGTCGAAAAAACTTATTTTTGTGTGACCAGACGATCAGAGAAAAAAAGGGACACTGCCTCAGCACCTCTTTTTTCTGCATTTAAGAGCTCCTTTGCTATTTTGGCAGTGGCGAAGTCCTTTGTTGCTAGAGAAAAAAGCAAATTGCTGTCTGTTCTTTCTGATATCCTCCGATCCACTGTTTTTGGTTTGAGCACCATGTAGGTATTGAGTAGCACTGTCAGCTTTTTAACATCCTCAACATCTCGTTTTCTTCTTGACAATGCATCAGATCGACCTCTAAGACTGTGTCTGTCATTAACCTCATCAGTATCTTCACTCCCTGATGGGTTAAAGAGATGTCTGACATCTTGTGATACTTTACAGCGTTGAGACCATGTAATGCAAAATCTATCCCTGGCCTGGTCTTTTCGTGTGATGCCTATTATCTCGTTGTGTGTCTTGCACATACAATTTATCCATTCTGTCGCATGGTTAGCGGAAACTTGATTGAATGGCCCATTGGCCCACTTCACCCACAAATTTCCAGACAAAAACTGATGATAAACCTCCGGAGTTGTTTTTTCCAAGTTTTGCATTTCTGCTAAGTAGACTGGACCCCATCTAGCATAATTGTGGTGGTCATAACTAGTGATCCATGGAAGCATTGCTGCAAATGATTCCAAGTGGAGAGCCCAATTTTCTTCCCTTTGGGCACGGATAAAGTTGATGAGTCTCCACCATTGACATGTATGTGCTCCACAGTTGGAAGTTGGGATTGTCTTTGTTAGCAGCATTGAATTCATTGAATGAATTTTGTACTTCATCAGATCTGAATATGTTCTGTAAACAATGCACATTATCTACAAAGGTTTGATCCAAACCTTTATCCTTGTCTTCAAAAAAGTAATATTTTTCACACAGTTAGCAACTTGTGGTAGCTCCTTTCCCTCAGCACATGCCCAAGCCCCCATCTTTTCCCATTTGATCCCCCATAAAGCATCATATGTGAGATGTCCTCTGATGGCTCGATAGTAAGCTTTACCTTCCAACATTATGTTTGTGGAGTTTGAGGCATATACACCCGATTCTATCCATACCTCATCTAAACCCGCATTTTCCATGTGCTGACCGATTGCTTTTAAAAAATTACATATTAAATGAAACCCACCCATAAGGAAGATGACATTCTGATATTTTGTGTCTGAGCAAACAATCTCTTTTCCTTTGCTATAAAGGGGTTGATCTACTGTTATAACCGTGAACAGATGGCCAAGGAATTTGGGAATTTGACAAAAACGGTCAATTACGGTTGTCATGGGTGCATAGGAATCCACATTTGCCTGTAATATCGGAAGAAGCTCAACTTTTGTTTGAGGAGAAGTACTTCTGCTGTCAAGTTCAGAATTGAATTCTTTCCATCCCAGTACTACATTTTGGTTATCAAATAAGCTTAATGTAGCCCAAGCAAAGTCTATTCCTTTTTTATCAATGAGATCGTGTCCCAAGCCATTCATCAACGGAGAAAGAGGTATTTTCATGAAACTGAGGATCAGGTCGGACATCATTTCAAACGGCTGAAAGACTCAGGTTCTGGAACATTGCCAAGACATCTGGTGTGATGTTGCGAGCCCTCTGATTGGAAGGAGCGTCTTCTCCTACTGGAATGACATTTGCTTCTTTTTTTTGCCAAACAACCATCCGTGTACAATGGAATGTATTTTTGCCGTCAAAAGTTTCTTCCAGGACATCAATATTGTCGCATGAAAAGTGAGCAAACGGCCCTTTAATTATTCGATCGGGAATATATACAAATCCGTTTACAACGTATTTGTCAATGATGTTATTAGTTATTGATGTATCCCGTCGTTTAATGGTGTCAATTCTAATTGTGTGATTTGCCGAATTGAGCAGTTGTACCAACCCTTCTGAACAAGTTGGTTGGTAAAGTGCCAACCCCAGTCCAATGTGCTTTGGTATAGTTTTCCTTCCATTTGACATTGCAAAGATTAAATCTTGCGCAATCGAGCAAATCTTTCTCTTCACTTTGTTATTTTCAATACTTTCTCCCAAGCCGTCGTCTCCATGAAAAAGAAGTCTCAAGAAAAGGTAAAGACTTTCTGGAATGATCTTGTTGACATTTTCCTCATCAATACCCATTAAAGACATCTCATGGCCAGGCATCTCCTTCATGTCTGCTCTCAATCTTAGTATGACGTGCATCATTTCCAAGTGAAAGGATTGATGTAGCAATGGATGAAGATGGCCAAAATCTGATTGATCAAATGTCTCTTCTGACCTACTTGCTAGAAGCTGCTCAGATTCTTTATGAGGATATACAAAAAGTTGACGCCTGGAAAGTGATCGAACAAAACCGTGCTCTGGATCCGACAATGTTTTGTACCTCTTCGTCAAAGGTTTTCCGCTGAGATATATACAATTTAGATATATCAGAGTTGGATGTAATGCACATGCTGCAATATTTTTCCCATACAGATGGTAATGCACATGCTGCAATATTTTTCCCATACAGATGACATTTCATATAAATTGCCTTTCTTGAGACCCTCTTTCAATTCTTCCAGACTTTATCAAACATTTGTCTTCTGTTGTGGTAGTGAAAATCTTGTTTGTTACCTTTCTGCGGAATGCTGCCCAACAATCAAGATGATATTTACCCTCTGCTGCAACGAAGTCATTAATTCCTGAGAGTCGAGTCCACATTTCCTCATCTTTTTTAGAGAGTTTGAGCATCTTATATGTTTCTAAGAAAATAACAGCTCTAGTCTTGATGCCTCTTTCCTCTTGGTAAAACATACAAAGTTTCCAATTCACTTTAGAGACTAAACTCCACCTTTTCGCAGGTGACGAATTGCTAGTGGAAGCTTCTGAAATACTCTCATTGAGGCCGTTTCCCTCTGAGTTTTTCAATTTTCTGATCTGAAGTGAAACTACTGTAACAGCCTTTGTGCCACTGAAGATTTAAACTAGAAAATCTGTCCGAGTCTACCTTGCCAGATTCTTCATTAACAGATCCCATTTGTCATCATTAAGTTCCCTTCTCATTTGAGCAACATCCAAGACCTTTCCTTTTCCAGCACAAGTGGCTTGTCAGAGTTCTTTCCTAAGTCGAAGATTTTGGCATATAAAACAGAGCTCCATATTTATGCTCTCTTTACTCCAAGTTTGTTTAAAGTCCTCTCCTAATTCCATGATAGAATAAAGACAAAACCAAAGATCCATGTTTGAAAATACTGGCGTTTAGAAAAAAAAAATCTATGTCAGTGTCCCGATTAAACTTAAAGAGCCAATAGTAATACATTCAATGGTGACACCAACAACAACAAAAAAAGAAAAGAAAAGAAAACAAATTATATAAAACGTGGTCCAGGGGTATTCCATACTTTTTATTTTAAAGGTTCCTCTTATGAATAGTCACCTTTAGTCGGGGAAGCCTCCTTGATTCAACATCTTGATTTCCCGAACACTTGTTTACAATAGATAATTAGGTTAAAAAACAGCTTGAAATTTGTGCAGAATACATGGGAATGGTTGTATTTGTTGATCAATCAATCTGTTTCTTTAAGTATTACCATCAGCCGTTTACTTTTGTAGAGATGATACTGATTTAGCAGTTTTGGGGGCTGTTGATGTTCTTCTTCTTCTTCCTCTTTTTTGCTATTCATCAGAACGAAATATTGCCCCCCGCCCCGCGCCCTGAACCATAATTTCTCCAAACTACATAACTGGTACATATTTTCCTTTAGTTGTTGACTTTTTAGGTACGTGGGTTGTCATATGTCATGTGATTTTCTTTCCTTTACCTTTTTTATTTCTTTATTTCTTCATTTCGTTTTTTTTTGACCAGGTAGAAACTGAATCATTTGTTGTTTTGCCATCTTTTTGTGGTTTCTTCCAGGTGTCTTTGAAGTTTATTTCTTTGTTTTTTGTTTGTTTGCCTTTAAATTAAAAAAAACTCGGATGTTATTGGGTTGCAAGAAATGACAATTTACAGTGTAGATCTATATTTATTGAAAGGAACTTTTATACAACTATTTATCGATATTACATGTACTATGAATTGAATTCTAGATCTAAGTTTTAGAAAAAAAAGGTCAATTTACTTTGTCCTTGAAATCAGGAGCACCAATGGCAGAAAAATTAATAGAGGTAGGCAAATTGAAAATCTGAGTTCACAAAAGGAAGTATAAGACAGGTTTCCTCTCAAAATGAAAGTAACAGAATGACCAGAACGCTGAGGTGGTCTCAAGTACAAATTCCAATGATTTGTCATCATTACTACATCTCATCCTCACATTCTCAGATTTCTCTGATTTCCCCAAAATCTTACACGAGCAAAGCACTGCAGAATCACAAATTGCTGGTAATTGCAGTGCAGTGCAAAGCCATAAATCTTGCCAAAGAATGCCTCATGGGATGAGATGAATTTAGGGTTTGCTCTGGACCCTTTGTTCCTTGAGTCGAAATGGAAAAACTATGGAGTACCGTATCGCTCAAGCTCAGATTCGAAACTTTTAAATTTTCAAATGCAAATTCTGCCTCACTATTAGGCACCTATTGTTGGGGTCATTCGGGTGCATTTGATTTGTCTTGTTATTCTCTTTCCATTGATACCTTAAAATTGCTTGTAACACGAAAATGCGTTGAACTTGTTTTAGAGATGACTTTTCTGACTTGGCTGGCAGACTACAAATGGGGTACCACAGGGTTTTTGAAATCCACAATATTTTCTCCATTTGGCCTATACAAATATGCTTCTCTAGAACGGCATATTTCTATTCTTTACATAGCTACAACGGGGCTATGACCAAAGCTCTAAAGCTCTTTTAATTGTCACTTTTGACCAAGTAAATCTCATCTGCCCCTCTGACACATTGAGGTCTAATAGAAAATCTCGCCATACTGGCTTGTAAAGTGCCTAAAAAAAGCTTGAGTCTTAATAAGCCCACTGCCAGCACTGATCATGATGACGCTTTAACAATGCCATCACATTGCTGTTGCTTAGCCTACTTCACACCTGTTGACACTGGAGCTAACAACAAGCTATTCACAAGCTTAAAGAATAAAATAGGTAGGGAGGGGTAAGGAGAAAGTGGATTTCTGCCTGGGGAAGAAAAGTGCAGTGCTGTGAGAGAAGGGTGTTTGTAATTTCAAATTTCAAACTATGGGCATATCTATCCACAGGCACATTGTTTTGCATCTTAGCATTCTCCCTCTTTCCTACTTTTTTAAAATTCAGTATGACATTATGACCTTTATCAAGCATTGAATTTGAAACAAACTTAGGCCTAATGCATACAAAGTGGTACGTTATTGCTTTGTGATGGGAAAATATTCCTCGCTCACTTCAGCACACTCACGTGATCAAGTCATGCACAGTTCAAGTACGCGTTGGGTGGGCCATACACATTAAATGTAACAATGTCTTGATACATAGATCACGCTTTTCAAAGGAATGCTTGACATGCACACCATGTTGTCACAAAAGCACTATATTTAAATTAATCTCATAGCTTAGGCCTAGAGATGAGAGCAACAGTGAGTATCACCGCCATGTTGTTCTCTCTGTGAGCGCATGTTAAGAGTAGTGGACCTAATTCATCATTTCAGTAGCAAACCCCCTCCAATCCCTATTACATGCGATTTAACCAGTGAGTGGGGGCACACATCTATCAGGGACTAGATCTGTGGATCATATTCAGTGACTAGTCAAAGGGGGTTGGGCATGGGGGTATGAAACTACATGTCTCGATGAAACAGTCTAATGTGTGTCGTCTAAATACTAAAACAAGGAACAAACCCACCGCCGACTATTTGTCATTGAGATGTAAGTCCGTCAGTCTTCTCGCAAACTCTTAGTTATCGATGGTGAAATAGTGATTGTTTTCAACCAAAACCATCAAAAATCAACAACCACAGTTAGACAAACAAAGAAAAAATCCAACAAAACAAAATACAAACCCAAACCCAAAACACAGATGCAGAAGCAAACTAATGGTCTATATGTACAAAATGAGATTGGTTGGGAATCATACATCTATGAAGGGCCACAACTCGATAAAATCTTTTACAAATAAGCACCATTGGGACTCGCCTATAAATGGAAATGATTGATATAGTCCCGTCACCTCCGTTGTATCTGAGTTCCACTTAATAATCAATCATTTTACCTGGTCCAGAGGAGTTGGTTAGTAGTGAGATCCACTGTACTTTAACCATTTTTACAAGGTTGAGTAAGATTGTAACTGTTACAACGTATGTTTACAAATGAAATTACCCACATTGATGAGTGATGTATATGTACATGTAGATTTTCATATAGTGAAATTAAAGATGAATGCATCAGTCACTTACTGACATAAGGGTTTATGTGGCGTATTTATTAATTGTTTGTTGTTGCTGCTGCTGTTTTTTTATTTATTTGTAAGGTTTTGTCACTTATTTTGTCATTTAACAAGGATTTTCTTTTTTAACATGTACTCTAAAGGTAGATGTTCAGTGAGAAATAAATGGTAAGCAACAAAGTTATTAGAATATCTGTACCTGTGTATAGGTATAATTTTATATTTTAAATAAGGAATGATAAAGAATACATTAGAAAATGAAAGTGATGCACTGAGAAATAGCGAGGGCTTGGAAATGGCCATTGATATCTTAATCCCTGTTTTATTCCCTTATTAACTTTTGATATTGCTGTAAATGCCCTTTAATGATGAGCACCGTGGTCTAGAAGGATGCCAAACACTTAAAAAAGCCAAAGTGGCTCTGGTTCAATTACTAATTGGTTTCAATTTCTATTTTAAAAAACACAAAAGCGAAACAAAAGAAAAAATACGAAGAAGAAGAAAGAAAGAAAAAGTTTTATTAAAAAAATTGAATCCCCATTTTACCCACTCCCTAATCCTGCTGTGGTAGGTAGCTAGATTGTGATTGAATGTCGGGTCCTATCCAAGATGAACGATAAACTTGGTGGTCCTGTGTGTACGTTGCTCATGTAAAAGAACCGTTGTCATGTCAGAAGAATAATACGCTGAAGAGCTGATGCCTGGCAACATTAATTCTTACAATTCAATCCACCTTTTCTGTCACAGCACCCGCACCCAAGGCTGGGTCACGCAGGAAGGGCATCCAGCCCAGAATCCTTGGCAAAAACATTTTTTATTTTGAAATAATATTTATTCATTTTGAGAAGACAATTAATACAAATGCCATAAAGAGGACAGTGGCTCTGCCTGAGACTTGCAGTGCAAATAGGTGCATTGTGTACTGTAGTAACATATTACAGTAGAAGTAGAAATAAAATGGAATCAGTACAAAATATAGGATTAAGCTTTAAATTAAAAAAGAAAAATAGAAAAGGCAATGAAAATAATGAAAAAAAAAGCTTACAAGGTAAAAGACATAAAAACAACAAACCAAAAAGAAAATAACATATTGTTAGCAATCATCAAGACTTAACAAACTTAAATCTATTTCAAATAGTTTTCTGTCATCAGACCTCGGATAACAGCTACATCATCCCCCAGATGGCTTTCCGACAATCTATTATGCACTTTCCCAAAATGATATTCTTCTGTGGGGGCCCCAAAAGAGGAGATGGGCCTAAATAATGAGAGATGCATTCTGCATTAGAGTTAGAGGAAAAGTCATCATTATCATTCTCCTGCGCTCCCATGCAACAACAAGAGTCTTCCATGCTTCTCTGTCTTTTGCAAGTGAACTGACTTCATTCCAGGTTTTCCCCATCTCATCCATGAGGTAGCAATATGAAAAGACTATCACTATTAATAAAGAAATCAAATAGTTATGAAGAAAGTGAAACATTAGTTATAAATATGAAGTCTATTGAGAAAAATTAAAGTCAGCTTGCTCTGAATAAAAATAAAAGTGAGAGAAGGTCTCATTAGCGTGGAATCAGTAAGGATTTCTTCTATTTTACTCACATACACAATGGATGGAGCTCAAAAGTGTTCAGCTCAATCAATACAAGCCGTCTGTTTTTATACATTTACACCCCTTAATGTTTCAATCTTTGTTGTTGGTATGGTTTTGTTTGTTGGTTGTTCTTGTTGTCGTTTTTCCTGTTCCTTTTGAGTTTTTGTTTTCCATGATTTATGTCATGATTAATAAATCATACCATAATATAATACATGGCCAAGATAGTGTTGTAACGGGGTAATGCCGGTGGAGAATACAGAGTAGGTCCACTACCAGCTTTCCAGACATGTATGAGGCGACCAACGAGTGGTGGAGAGTACATATATATTATTAGAAGGTCAACTACCAGCTATCAATGTGTGTCGTAGGAGACAACAAAGGCAGCATCTTTCCGTGTGGGGAGCGGGTGTATTCTCCTGAAGAGGGAGTACAGTCCACTACCAGTCAGTTATCCATGCATGTCCTAGGCTGCGTCAGCATCCCTCCGTATAGGAAGCGGGGGATTCTCCACATTAGGGAGAGGACAAAAAAGGCCCACCGCCAGCTACCGAGACATGTCGTGGGAGGCGACTTATGTGATATCCCTCTGCTTGGTTATCGGGAGATCTACAGTAAGGGTAAGTACAGAATTTGCCTATTGCAACTTATCCAGGCGTGTCGTAGTGGGCGACTAAAGTAGCATCTTATGTCGCAAATAAGCAAATCGATCATCTATTATAGTCGTTAGAGCCTCAGATTATCACTCTCATTGTTATGTCATCTATATTCTTTTCGGTTCATGGAAACAAATATCTTATTGCTTAAAGGCCCTCAGTAGCCGAGGTTTTGCCTCATATTTTATGACTCAAAAGACATCGAAGACAAAGCTATAAGATGAAGGCACCACTTCCGTCTTCGAACTACATAGAGACGACCTTTCCCCTCAAACTAAGAACATGCGTTGTCGTTCCTGAAAAGTCTGACCACGACTGCGTGGAGGTGAGGGCAGATTCACCTTCACGTGGATGTACGCCAACTTACTTTGCCGTTAGGTCTTATGCTGGCATTAGGAAACGCTTCCCTTCACCTCAAACTGAATTTTTTTGGCTCTCAATGGGCATCTCCAGCAGTGAGGCACGAGGTGAGTGAGGAAGGACCTTCTCACGGTGCGGAATGATAACATGCACATCACAATTGCATGGTCCCATACTAGACATATCTCTTTTGATGGCACATAATGCAACGGAAGCTAAATAAAATTTGCCTCTTTTATCTTTAATGTCTATTTCGGCAGTCATTTTGTCAGTTGTCATGAACAAGCCTACTAGAAAACTGGCAACTGTTACCAAAGGCCTTTACGAGACGGATGCAATTGGGAATACAAATTGGAGGTTGAATCTGGATGTTATCGTCCGCAGGACTTGCCTTCTTTCTGCGTTAACCGATAACAGTGATAATGCGTGAAATGGTCCGCTGGAGGATAAATGATGGAAAAGCCTGCATTTTAAGCTCGGACACGGGCTTTAAACCCCCTCTTTATGTTATAAGAAATTATTTCAATATCGGGTTAGGGTGGCGCTATTGCTCAGAGGTAGAGCCTTGGACTGCAGACCGAGAGGCAGAACATCCGACTCTTGCTATGGAAGCATGCGGTTTTTCATTAAGCAAGAAAATTCACCCCCCGTTGCTACACTCGACCCATGCGTAAATGGCTACGACTTTGGCTGGGAAAGTACTCTCAAATAGACACGCATCCTATTCAGAGAGTGATGGATATATTTGTCACTGTTTCATGCTATGGAAACTAGGATAAGCTATGGCCCAATGAACTGATTCGGCTCGAAGGAGTGCTTTTTATATCAAAGAGTAGTTCTTTATTTCAAGCAAATAAATATGTAAGTCCCTGTCACAAGACATCAACTCTTCAGCTTGTTATTTCAATGTGAAAAAAGTTAAAAGAATACAAACCAAATGTAGAAACAAATGACACAAAATGGATTCAGTCGATCCCTTTGACTTTATTACTATATTATGTACATGTATTTTCTTTCTTTTTTTAAATGCAACGTTTTGATTGGTTAATTTACAATTATATTTTCATTTGTATTTAATTAAAGTTAATAAGAATGAGAGAAGTAGAGGAGGCCATTCGCAGCTTTCCAATAGGCAAGTCACCTGGTGCCGACAACCTTCCAGCTGAACTCCTGAAACATGGGGGAAATGACATGGTCACCTTCATAACAGTGCTCTGCCAGAAGAACTGGGCAAGGAAACAATGGGCAGAGGAATGGACAAAATCGTTATATATCCCCCTACCCAAGGAAGGAGACCTTTGACAATGCCAAAACTATAGGACAATCAGCCTCATCGGCCACACGAATAAGATCATGCTAAGAGTCATTCTCAATAGACTCAAGCATGAAGCTGAAGCACACCTCCAACATAAAAGAGAAACATTCCACAACTTAATCGATTTTAAGAAGGCTTTTGATAGAGTGGGGCATGAAGGACTTTGGCATGTCTTGAGACGCTTTGGCATCGAGGAGGGACTGATCCAAGTCACAACAATGCCAGCAGGACAGTCCTCCTTAACAGCAACATTGAAGAATACTTTAAGACATCAGTCGGTGTCCACTAAGGGTGCCTACTCTCTCCATTCCTGTTCAATCTCAACCTGGAAAACATGAGAGAAACATTAGTCAAATTCGAATCCACCATCTCCGTCGGTGGACGAACAATCAGCAATCTGCGCTTTGCAGATGATATAGATCTAGATTTGATGGGAGGCAGTATCGAAGAATTGCAAGATCTCGCCAACCGACTGATACACAGTTCAGGGGCGCATGGCATGGAAGTGACAGTGAAAAGAGCAAGATCATGGTCAATACCGCCTCTGCATATATTATAACCATGAATGGCCAACAGCTTGAAGAAGTGGATGCTTTTAAATACATATGCGCCACACTCACTAAGAACGTCCGCCCCACATGCGAAATCAGGATCAGACTTGCCATCGCAACATCCAACATGGCGCAACTTCATAGGATCTGGAAAAGCAAAGACATCAGCTTGGCATCAAAGATAAAGTTGCAGAAGACCATGATCCTGTCCACCTTTCTCTACGGCTGTGAGAGCTTGACTATGACAGCTGAAACAACAAGAAAGATCCAAGCATTTGAAACCAAATGCTACAGGAAAATGTTAGGAATCTTATGGAAAGATCACAAGACCAATGACTTCGTCCGTGCTCAGATAACAGCTCGAGCAGGTCCACAAGAGCATCTCCTCGGTCTTGTCAGAAGGAGGAAGCTGGCCTGGTTTGGTCAGGTCACACGCCACGACTGCATTCCCAAGATAATGGGATCTTGGAAGGTGGCCGGAAACGAGGACGACAGATGAAGAGCTGGATGGACAACATACGAGATTGAACCCGTTTGTACAGCCCGACCCTTATAAGACTAGCAGAAGACAGACCCGCTTGACGCTCTATGGCATACAGATCTTCCATGGCTCCCCTACGACCATTGGTCACGGGAATAAAGTGAAGAGAAGAGATGAATGTTAAGGGTACAGAAAAACAAGGCTTTTAAATAATAAGATCTTCCCCAGAACAAAACAAAGAACCAACAAAACAAAAGACTAGAATGCAACCCCTTCCCTCACGCACACACACACAAAAAACAACAACGCAAAATAAAAAAACAAACTAACACACCCACTTTCAACCACATTCACATACATACACACATAAAAAAACAAAAGAAAAAACCTTAAAGAAAACGATCCCTCCAAAATAACATCAAAAGGAAAAAAACAGAAACAAATGATAACTTTTCATATCACTTTTCTTTTATTATACATGTAAATCTATCTGACCTTTCAACTCCCACCTATGATTTACAGAACCTGGCAGGTCAGCCAATATACACCTATGTATAATTACATATATGTACTATAATTAACATGAGCAAACGCTTCATCACTTAGACTGCTTGCGAGGTGCTTTTCTATAAGGTTTAGTTTAAAAACAGATAGAAATAGAAATGATTTGACCCCCAAGTCAGCTGATATTAAAGATACAGTATATTGAGGATACAGGAAAGAAAGAGTAAGATTGAAGCTAAAGAGGGAGGTACAGTGTTCTCCAGCTTACACCCCCTTCTCCCCCAGTCACCACATCTGACGAAAAAAAAACAACAAACAAAAAAAAAAACCAACAAACAAAAAAACAAACAAAACAAAAAAAAAAACAAAACAAAACAAAACAAAAAAACAAAAAACCCAACAACAACAAAACAACAACACAAAAACAACAAAAACCGCAACCCCTTTCCCTAACCCACAAAACAATACAAAACAAACAAACAACAAATCTAAAAAAAACCCGAACCAGCCTCCCCAATACACTTACAATCTTAATTAAAAAAAAACAACCTTGGGGTGGGATGGAAGTATAGCTGGAAAAGACGAGTATGATGTTATTGTAAGTTATAAGTGTGACGGCATTGGAACTAACCTATAAACATATTCTGTATTAAATCAAATTGTCTCCAATGTCACTGCAAACACATCAGATCTCTCATAATCCAGTCTATCAATTCCCCAACCAAAGCATGAATTACAATGGTACACATTCTGACAACCTCTATTGTACCATCATATATCAGTGTCAAGGCTATTAGAAATTTACTGTGACCAGACGACAACATCGCAGTCCCCTGACACGTATTTTTTTTCAAAAGATGATGATTTTATATGCAGCGTTAATCCAGATTGTATGTCTCCGTTTTGTCTGTCTTGTCTTTCTGTCTGTCTGTCTGTCTGTCTGTCTGTCTCTCTCTCTCTCTCTCTCTCTCTCTCTCTCTCTCTCTCTC
>JAOWAY010413370.1:0-11825 GCA_028565895.1 Goniobranchus geometricus | reverse complement strand
AATTTCACAGGAAAGAGTCTTACTAATTTCTAATTTTAATAACTGAATTTGGTCAGCAAAAGTGGCAAAGGATCATAGGTCCTTTCCTGCCATAGATCTACCCTTTAATGTCAATTACTGGTCTATTCCTTAAATAACAATGTCACTTAAACCAAGCGATACTGTGGGGATTGAGGCCCTAATTCGAGATTATTAAACTGGCATTGTGTGGTGGATTGAGAGAATAGATCTAGGATTTAGACCTAGTTAAACATTCATAATCTGAAACTGATTCTATAATTCTATCAGTGTTGTGGATCTACAATGTTTTACTTTAGAAAAGATAAGTACATCTATAATATAATCCAAATCTGGATCTAGAGCTAGAACTAGAGCTACATTATTATTTCTAGGTGTGGATCTAGAACAAAATTTTGGTGAAAGTAGAGCAGCAGCCTATCTAAATTTCGATTTACACTTTGTTGGAATAAAATTTATTAAAATAAAAGGATTGACATCGAAATAGCTTAAAAAACCAGTCTGGCAACCCTGTGTCACTGTCTAGGGACCAGATCCATCAGTGTAAAGGGAGACAGAATTGGCCCAAAGCAAGTTTGAAAAATGCTTTTTCTATTTGATGAGTCAAAATACACAATGATATTAGTGAAAGGCACCAAATTAGCCCTCTTTCATTGCATCAAACATTGTTGCACAAGTTTTAGATCCGTTTTTGAATGTATGTGCATAGGCGAGAATTTGATTTGAGCGAAAGAAGCACTCTAATTTCCCTTGCGTTATTAAAAAAAAAATATATAGGATTAGTCCTAACAGAAAACATACAAATGGATTTGCAACCAGTTTCCTATGTCAACCTGCCTATATTCTGAACTCAAAGAAGCCTTAGCAGTACAACAGCGTATGACATCTCGACGCTGCCACTGATGTGTCCTTGAATTTGACTTACTTTGTCCCTGAAAAAGGTTTGGGGCAGATGACAACTCGATACCTTAGCCCTGCTAATTAAGCCACTTATATGGGAATATGAAAAGGATTTCAAATTTTAAGTTTAAGCCTGTTGTCTGCATAAATGCATAGTTTATCACAAAAGAGACAACATATATTTGTCCTCAGTTGGGACAGTCATAGAATCTTGCAAAAAATCTTAAATGGTGATGAGATTTTGAAAAAAAATTGTGTCAGATAAAACACCTGTAAGTCAAAGTCCTATAAATGATTTGGCCAAATTGTATGGTAAAGTAAAACCCCCAGCAGAAAGCCAAATCTAGTAGTGGAGTATGTATATTATATTACAGAAAAATTTCTTCTTTTAGTCATTGGCCAAAGTTTGTCCATCTGATTTTATTTTAACTGTATTCCCTATCATGGCAGATGTGTCATTGAGAGCTTGTCATCTAATGTCAATAAGATTTGATTCAAGGGAGACAGGATCGCATTCTAATGTCAATTGGCATTGTAACCTTGTATTTGTCAGTCTATCAAACTCTCAATTTTTTGTTGTTGTTAGTTTCATGTTGGATAGAAAGCTATTTGTGCTCACCAAAATTTGATCCGACCTGGTCAGATGTGTCCCAAGTAAGCTACCATTTGCACCAAACGCTTCATTTTTAGTACTGGTATATTGATCAAGCCAAAGATTAAAGTTGTCTGTGACAGGAATGTATGTATAGTTAAATGAGAGGCAGGACCATAGCTTTATTGTACAATGAATATTGAATTTCATATTATAGATTGGAAACCATGACCATGGAACATTTTAAACATTTTTTTTCTAAGCCTTGGTTTATTTTCTATTAGAAGCAGTGCTTGTATACAGTGTCATATAGGTTGAGATGAAGATTTGACTTTTGTCATAAATTTTGTTTCAGAGCATCCTGATTCAATGTTTTACATTTGCCATTCCCAGTCACTTTTACAGTTAATAAGAGAAGGTAGATACTAACAATGATAATGACATGGACAATGTTTGGCATTTCGAACATTGTATTTAGTCACAGTCATGCTAGAGAAACATACTGAATTTGCAGAAGAGTAATTTTGTAATGCCCTTTTTTTATATATAAAAATAAACATGAGCTATCATAAGACAACGAAATTAAAAGAAGACTGTCAATTCCGACTTCAAAAGTTCTCTCTCATGCCTATTGCTATTACCCTATGAGTGAGTGAGTTTACATACTTAGCTACAACAAAATTTATACAGTTTCTATAATTCGTACAAAGCAAAATAACATTTTGATTACAGGAACATAGTTTAATTCCATGCTTGGCCATACAATTCTGGCTCACTAAACAGGTGGATAACTGTATGATATTGTGAGGTTTGCTTTTGAATTGAATTTAAAAAAAGAAAAAAAAAAAAAGCAAAAACCAAGAAAACAAACAAACCCACCAATAAACATCAAAACTCATTAGCGATATTTTATCACCCCCTTTCTGAGACAAAGCCTTGGTCTATCACTGGTCTTCTCCCAATCAATAATGGCACCCCTTTACAACATGAGGTGGCCTGCAAGTCATGGGGAGTTTTTCAGTGAAGTAATATGTTTTTTGATTAATCATGCCCTTGAGGTCAGACTTAACACCATTTGGATTTGAACTACAGCCAAAGCAGTATAACCATTTGATCAAGATGCCACACTTTTGAGGTACAGCAACCAAGTTAGAATAAAAGACGTTGAAAAAGCTAGCATACATTTAGTGATATCATTATCATTGTTCTAGAATTTTATTAGCTGAAGGGAACCCTGATTGATAAGGATTGCATTGTAAAGGTATGAAGAAAGAAACGTTTTTAGTTTTATGTTCAGAGACTAGTTTGTTTTACCACTTATTGTCACGGAAAAGTACAGCATTTATCAAGAATATAATATATGTTTACTGCTGTATAAATTGATTTTCACATGTTGATATATCCGTTAGGTCCTAGTCCCCCCTGAGAAAGAAAAGAACCATTTAAGTTATGTTGACTTTCAGGAAAGGGATCTTCCGTAATCTGAAAAATTACAATTTTCATTGGAAGATTGATTCTCTTACCCAGAAATCAATCATTTTGTGCTATTATAAGCCATCTATCTGGACATATTCTCTGATTTATAATAGTATATAACACCCTAGTTCCAGCAACATCAAAACAGGACCTTGTATAGTTATGATCCAGTATGCAATATTCACACAGGCCTACAGCCAGCTGTCTCTAAGATAAGAAAATCCATAAAACTTTAAAGATAGTGTTAGTTATTTATTGATAATAATGGGGATGCAAATGGGAAAATTCTGCTTTCATTCATCAAATGTCAATTTATGGGCTTAGGCTACATAAACAATCTGACAGGAGTTTTAAATTGAGCAACATCACAGTTGTATGAGGTCTAGAAGTTTTTCTTTTATTATAGAGAATAGATTAAACTGTGCCATTCATATGTTGTATTTTTTTGACTTGGGACATAATATCATAGGATGGATATATGGGTCAATAGGTTATGTGCGTGTGTGTATTTATCACAGAGTGATTAATTGCAGCTATGTATGGGTATAGGTATCATTATGATCTGTGCACAAAAAAATGTAACTAAGGATTTAATAAGGGCTTCTTCTCTTACCCTCTCATCATCTGCCCGGCTCCTTTTTGTCCTTAGAGGGGAGGGGATGGGGCGGGATGGGGGAGGAAGTTGTGCTCGGAGAGGGAAATAGGCATATTTCGTTGGCTATCGGCAATCCCCCATTTGTATGCATTTCATGACTTAAAAATACTTGCTGTCAAGATAGACTGTACTTTTGAATACAAGGCTGGTAGAAAATCTTGGGGGTTATTGCTGTCCAGCTCTGGAATTTCAGCTTTAACAAACAATTTCCTCATGCAGTATGTACATTTTTCTTTAATTAAGTTCTAACTGAGCAAAAGGTTCACTGTTTATCAAAAACTGATTTTTCATGAAGTATTCGTAGTCTAAGCCCCCTATCACCTTAGCAATGTCAATGTAATACACTGACTTATGTCATTCCGGACTTGAATGGTGACAGTCCACATCAACTTACAGGTTAAGAGTTCAAGAATCTCAACGTTAAATATTATATATGTATGATGTTCACTTGTAGAACTTCTTGGTCATGTTTAAAAATGTCACTGTTGTTGTAAATATGAAGATGGCTTTATATTTATACAATGTATAGTAATACATCTGTACATTATTCATGAGTTAAATTGGCCTTCTGTTTTACTGTATTATCATGTCCATACTGGCTCCACGCAATGTCTTTGTGAAATCTGAATCAGCCTGGTTCTCATTTGAATGTATGATCAACAGGGAAGCAGTGTAGTGCAGTACTTACCCATCCTCACTTTGGATACTTTGTCCCAACAGATAGAAACTTGATATGGTTGACAGTGTGGTGATAAAAATGATGTCACACTGTTCGTCTACTTTCTTTTGGTACACAACTTTGCAAAACACAGATGTGTATGAATATGTGACATCTTTCTCATAATTCACAATTTTCCATGGAAATTTGATCACTGTTGTCAGATTAATGACTACTTCTCTCTCCTGAAAGAACGCCCTCTTCTCCTCTTCTTACTGCAAATGAATGGTAAATACCTTCTTGAGAAGGTCCAAACTAAACTGTTAGTAAAGAAGTATGAATTTCTTAATGTCAGTAAGCTCATGCATTTCCCAACCATCTTTCAATTTTCAAAACCTTTCTTGTAAATTAAGCTAGATCTGTCACTTTAATGAAACACTGTAGCTTTTCTCTTCCATGCTTAAGTAAATGATTTTTTTTAGAAAAATTTGTGAATTGATCTCTTTCCTTTGATGGCAGTTTCTAGTTTGACCTCAAGTGGTATTGCTCAGTGCTGTGTGTCAAATGAAATTCTCTTTATCAGCATCTGATGAGTTGAGTTCTTGGGGAGACATCCCCCCCTCCACCCTCCTCCATAGATGAGATAGTTTATACCAAGTGTCATTTATAGTTTTACATGCAATACTGTATAATTCAAATTCAATCTATTAGTTTCATTGAAGTTCACACTGACAGTCCGTCATGTTAAAAAATGTAATATGTTGATGGCTTGTATCAGTATCATGCAATTATTAATTTATAGACCAATCTGATGGCTGAGTGGTTAGAGCGTTCGCCTCGGAAGCGGGAGGTCGCAGGCTTGATCCCCGGCCAAATCATACCTAAGAGTTTAAAATTGGCATTTTAGTAACTGTCTCGCTTGGCGCTCAGCATTATGAGAACAGTACTGAGACTGGTCGGCCCGGTGTCAGTATACTGTGACTCGGTGAGTCATTCGAGTTGTGCTTTACCTTATGGCTCACTGATATGACCTATGCTGTTGAAAATTGACGTTAAACCCACAAAGTAACTAACTAAAAAAAATTATTAATTTATATGCTGCTGATTCAGTTACTAGTGCAATTTGAAAATAAAAATTTATGACAGTCATCAGAAAAGAAACATACCAGTTTATCTATGTTTTTTAAATTACTCAGTCCCTCAAGAAGTAAATTTCATTACTCTCCTTTGCGCATTTCATTTTCATTGTTCCTGCATGTCTCATGCCTCTCATTTTACAATCTCTGAAAAATTATTAAACAAACCCTTTAAAAACGTTGCCTAGCATTTCATTCATCAAGGTACTTTTAATGCTAAGAGGGAGATTTCTATTTATTCTGCCGGCACATCCTGATGAGGAGTTACTAGTACCAGTGTAGATTAATTGACTTTTAAATATTTTAAATGAAGGCTCTTCAGTTTCTGACACAGGAACTGCTTTATGCCAAATGGCAAAGGAAAAGGTCCTCCTTGTAGGTTCAAGGGTCTGCAACCGAGAGGGGAAAGAATAGTCCCACTGCCTGCCATTTCTTCACATACATGCTGAAAAAGGTAGCTAAGTGTTGAGTGAAAGCTTCTTTCGTTGTCAGTGTCAGGCTCTCTTTTGGGTCTTCAGAGGGGGCGAGTAATGCTGTGCTGGAGAGGCATTATTCAATGGTTATCCCCCCTTTCTGTGCATTGTGTGATTTTAAAATACTTTCGTCACTTGCTGTCTCGACATACTTTATTCCACAGTGGGCTGTAAATATTCCTGGGTGGTTTTCGAAGTGCAGTATGGGCTTTGTTGGCCAATGTTAATTTATTTTGTCTGTAAATCATTTCCCCTTGTAGCTTTTAATTATCTTATTATGTATTGTTTGCCTTTGGTCAAAATGAGCCCTTAAAAACCAAATAACAAACAAATCCTGGGTGTTTGAAATGGTGCAGTTTGGTACTCGATGGCTGTTTTCAGGGAGATGATTTTTTGTCTGCAAATTAACTCACCATGTAGCTTTGCAGTTGCCTCATATTGTAAAATGAGCTCGTTATTTTAAACGTCTGTTTCCATTTTCAGCAACTTCTTTTCCTCATTTAAAGATCTGTTCTACTACTGTTCTCTCTCTTTTTCCATGATGAGCTCTGAGATAACTTTGCGGTTGAATCGAGCCTTAATACACTAAATAAATAAAGAGCAAAGGATAAGGTAGAGGGAAGCATATGAAAGAATCAAGTTTTCTCTCACTTTGGCTCAAAAGGTATTTCATTCATCCCAAGGCTTTCAGATTCACTTTCACAAGTATAACTTCAATATGTATAACTGTTCCCTGAAAGAAGTGTTATGTAAAGGTGTACAATAAAACATCTTGGTCATGTTTCCATACTTCAGGGATGTTTCATTTATGTTATATTATGTATACATTGTATAGGTCTATCTAATATTGCTCTCATGTTCACATTTACTCTCATGGTGCCAGGCTGCTCAACATGCCTTATTTAGAATGACCAAGTTATCCCTAGATCCTGTCTTTTGACTTGGCTCTTCCTCTTGGTCACTTTTAGTGGGCACTATGTTAAGAATAATTTTGAAGCAGTTCTGATTATGCCAGCAACCCAGCTCATGACTCTGGTCCTTCGGACATTGATATTGTAACATTTCTAATCTAGTCCTCATTACTCTCAGTAATTGTATCATTTCAGTAATATCTTTGATGATCTTTTCAATTATGATGTATTAATTTCTTTTTTAACACGATAAGAACGATACAATTGCAATACTTTCATCTAGAATTACTGGTAGTATACTATGAGATGTATATTACCAAAGTGTACACCTAGTAATCTTATATAACCTTATAATTATTCCTGCATGAATCTGGAACCTGTTTAGAGGATATCTTATTAATAATAATAATAAAAATCTTTTAATCAAATTTGGTTCAATTTTCTTTTATAGAAATATGCTGTATACATTCATTTTGCCTGTAAATTTAAATAAAATCGAAAAAATATCACACGAGTTTGTTGCAACTGATGATAGCATCATCAAATAAAGTTGTACATTTGCAAGATGTTCCGGATACTTGACATGGAATCATTGGACACATGGAGGGTTCACTGGATGTTTTTTTTTTTAGCGAAACGGTTGAGCAGACACTTTTAGCAAGTATTGTTGTGTCTGCAATCTATGGAAATGAAGATTCCCTCAGCCATTTTTCACAGCTAGGTTCATTTCCTAAGATATTCTGGAAGTATGTGTTAGCCTTCATCTTTCCATCAGTAGAGGTCAAATGAAGCGTCTATTTGTTAAAATTTATTTTTCTCCTTTCTTCATCCAAATTTAAAAACATGCTGGGCTTTGAGATGACCTAGAAGTTCAAAAAGAGGAAACATACAAGATACCAGGACAAACAAGACTGAGGGAGGAAAAAATACCCAAGCAAAGAACTATATTCTCCCATATTTAAAAAAAAAAAGGGATGATTATTTAGGCAACCTGATGCCCAAATATTCTTTTATAAAGTAATACATTGTAAAAGTCTATTTGTCAATCAAGTAGGTTTTTAAAACTTTTTTTAAAGGCTTGCCAGACTGACTATTAAAATAAAATGCTTCATTTGCATACGAGCTCAGTGAACCTGGAGACAATTGCCATTAAAAACAAGTTTTAAATTTGACAATTCACGTCACCCATCGGAATATGAATCGTTTATGTCAAAATGCAAAAATAATGCTCAATTTGGGAAAAAAGATTGCATTTTTTGACATCAGCATACCAAAATTTAAATGCTCCCTTTAAAAGATATGGATTTATCACGATATTATTTTGTTTAAAACAATGTGCCGTTTAGCTTTCATGTCCTGTGTGGGTGCGAAATCGGCGGACAATAAAAATGAAAATTGCCAGTGCATGCTCTGTTTCTCTCTCCCACTCCCCGCCCTTATAGACCGAATGCTAAACATCTAAATCTAGATAAATGACTTCAATCCAGATAATTTGATCCAGATAAGTCATAGCTTAAGCATTCTATTTTGGCAAGATCTACCAAAATCTAGATCTAGGTATTCTAGAGGCTAGATTCTAGATCGATCAGGAGTAATATTTATATGACAGTTGTGGGATATGTAGAAGCTTAATAAGTTAATATAAAGTAATTACAGTATTTTTCATTGTTTGGAAGATTTATCTCTTTCAAAATTCTTTCCCAAGACTTTTACAAAGGGTCATGTATCTGTGCTCTTGGCTTATAAATCTCAGGCTGATCATACAGTTCCTTCCTTTTTTCTTTTTTTTTTTTTTTTTTTTTTTTTAGGTATTCTGTCAATTCAATATAGTTGATACTTAAATGTCCTACATGTTTGATTCAAGTGCACCAAATCCTGCACATGAAGCCATGAAATGTCTTGAGTTTCCCAATTCCCTTTGGATCCCCTTTACGTTTGTGTGCCGACAAAGGACGAGGAACCTATGACTTTCAAAATCTGATTATCTGGTAGCTAAAGGCAAAGGTTGCCAAACATATTCCAGGTTTTAGGACTAATGTAGTTGGAGACCTATATTCTTTTTGTATTTCAATCTTTTCACATTATCAGATTCATCCAGGACATATATTCCTTTTCTTTTTTGATTCGTTATCTCTGTACTTTTCCCATTTTTCGCTAGAAGATCTCTGGCTACTCAGATTTTACTGAGTTTGACCTAGCTACCTATGGCTAATTCTATGAATGTGTGCTGTGAATTCATCCCAAGGCCAAATAAGGACACATCCAGAATCTCTTTACTTCAACATGAGTTGCATGAGACAGTAATTGTTGAGGTGTTAAGCATATATAACCATGGCAAGCAAAAGTACAACACTGATGATAAATGACTACTGGGTTTGGAAAATAAGGCCTAAATGTAAACCAAACCAAACACTTAAAACTTCTAAAAGCCTTGTGCTTATGTTATTTGAAATATATCAGTTTATGGCTGTATGTATTTAATCATGTAAATTTGTAATATTAATTGTAGTTGATGGCCCTTCACAAACATGCTACTTATCCTAATGGTATTTTTATGTTTCAGATCGGGCATTGAGGAGGATATAACAGAGAAAACGGTCCTGCTGGAGGAGCTTTTGGCCCAGCGCCAAGAGAATAACAGTAGATTGTTGGCGGGAAAGAGAAAGGAAGAGGAGGAGAAAACTGCAGGCGAAGCCGTTCGCAAGATGGTAAAGAATAAATATTTGCTTATTCTAAGATAAATGTTTAGCATTTGTTATTCCCGTTGTCTAACAAGTGGTTGCTTAGTACCACAGCGTTGTTTCCACACATAATTGTTTGACTTTGGTATCAAATCTAAATGTACAGGCATTGTTTCTCGATGCCATGTAACGTATAACTGAAAGTGATGAACTGAAAGCTCTCATTCTGACCGCATCAAGTTAAAACACTTAACCAACACTGTATGAATAGGATTAGAAACAATTAATTTCCAAGAAAGACAAGTTAACACAATAACTCTAGACTTTTTCCTTTTCCTTTTCCAGGCCATGGAAGGACTGAGGAGGGCTGAGGAGAATATATGGGAAGAAGGGACAAGTTCTTCCAGTATGAACTCTGGTAGTACAACCCCCTCACCAGAGACTAGCATTGTCCGCACTCCCATTAGACCTAGAAGTAGAAAACGGAGAGGGGATGAGGATCTGATCTCCTTTTTGGAGCAGCGAGACCTACCAAGGAGAGAGGACAGGCAGAAAGAGCTGGAGCTTCGCCGTATGGAGCTGGACCTCCAAAGGGAAAGGCTCAAGGCATGCTGAACTGAAGATGTGAGATTAAGAAGAGAGGCGGAGGAAGCGGCTAGGGAGGACAAAAGAAGTTTCATGAAGATGATGAAGATTAGGATTGAGAAGTTTGATAAATAAAACTTGGTCTGTTAATATGGAGTCCACTTGTTTTGTAATTAACGTTCTTTGTAATGTTGTACACGATCTATGTCAACCTTATGATTAGTTAGATGTTTGTATTTCATACAGCATTGAAAGTCATGCAAAGAAATTTGTCAGTGTCACTGCATTAACGTAAATTTTCTTCAAGGGTTGGGGGTGCAAGACTGAAAAATGCTGATGTCAGATTCCCATACAAACAAATCCTGCAGTTGGCTAGGATTGTGGATACTAAATAATATTTTGCGATAGGTTGGAGTAACAACTTCTGATTTTTCTTGAAGTCCAAAAAGGCAAATTGCCCTATAATGTCGCCAAACCCCCATTCAACACAAACCCTGACCCTACCAATGGCTCCATTAAACTCTTGTTCCTCGGGAGTGAGAACTGCTCTGCGAAAAGGAGAAACAAGTGTTCTTCGCACAGGGTAAGCTTGATCACCATAAACACAATAGTTTCCTAAGGTATCCAGCTCATGTGTTAGTGTTATCCCACTGGCTGCGAGAAGCGCTCAATCATGCCGCTTCCCCTCCATTGGCCCATACATGTGTGCAATGATTCCGTTTGACAGCATTATGCTTTGGAATTTTATTCCGTGCACTCGTTTATGTCCACTATAACAGCTCATTTGGTGTTCTGTTGGGCGTGCAATGGGCCTAATGGTTCCATCGATGAAGCCAATGCAGTTCTGCAAGGGGACCCCTTTGTCAGCAACAGCCTTTGCTAGTTCTTCCTTACAAACCAATCACGACGCAGTGTTCGTACCTTTTGTCCAAAGCGTTGAAATATATGATTTAGTAAGTATTTGAATATAATACTTATATCGATGGGGTTCCTGCTGAATTCTTTTCCAATGTACAATAGTCGATTTGGGTAGTTAAGTCGTCGGAAGAAAATACACAGGACCTCATTGCCACACACATTAAGTCTATTTGAGGTGACGATGCGTTCAGGAATTAGAAGAGCATCGCACAAGCGATGTATGTCACATTTCTTGAACCGGAATCGTTCCGAAGTATCTTCTTCGGACAATTCAGCTAAAGAGAAATTTCTGAAAGGGAAAATTTATGTTCCTGAAAACAAATGCTTCGTGTGATCTATTCCAATTACAAAACAAGCTACAAACCAAAACTTATTATGGCAGATGTTGTATGGCATGTCATGAAGAATATGGTCCATTCTCATGTGGTTAATTGCATTACATGTATGTTAATAAAAGTTATGTAGCGGATATCCCTGGTACTGGTAGGAGAAGCAAACTGCCCCAATTTTGAAGCGTTATACTGTTACTGTAACTTGTAGTTTGTAGGCACTTGAGTTCACGTTTGCCTTTTTAAACCCTGATTCAGATCCATTCGCCCTGTTTCTCAGTCCACGGATGTAGGCCTACTCTATCGATTGCCCTAGAACTGTCCATAATATATGTGTATAATTGGAGTAGGTCCTACCAAGTCGTATATTTTATATTTTAGTTATGAAACTATAGACATTAAAAAAGGAAGCGAGACTAGTCAGCACTTGCAGTAAAAATTCTCTCTCTCTCTCTCTCTCTCTCTCTCTCTCTCTCTCTCTCTCTCTCTCTCA
>JAOWAY010413259.1:0-14579 GCA_028565895.1 Goniobranchus geometricus | reverse complement strand
ATGTTATATTTCCATTATTTCCTTTGTAGCAATTCAAGTAGTTTCTTCCTATCATCATAACTTTCTTCTTTCACTTTAAGGGGGCAAGGGAGACTATTGTAAAAGAAAAGAATTGTACTCTTAAAAGAGCGCATTGCGTTGAGCAGCATTTCAGCGGATTGGTGATATTGGTAGATTAAGTGTTAACATATTTTTTTTCACACAAGTTGATTTTTGCAGTGTCAAAGCAAAACTGACTGGTAATCCTAAAGTTTGGCATCGTCAGTTGTTTACATGCCTGTCATCTTGTGACGTTATTGGTTTTGGTGGTAATTATTCGTCAGTAATCATGTGTCTAAATATCGAACCTTTTTATCTGATAATAGTATGGCTTCATGAGAAAACAAAGGTAAAAGAAAAAAGGGGAAAAAGCACACAAAAAAACTAAAAAACAGGCAAACAAAAAAACCCACTGAATTCTAATGCCGCTTATTTGTGAAATTTATATTGAAAGCCACATTTTATGTCAAAATGAAAGATGTCACCCTTTTAGTGGCAGCAAAAGTCAAAGATGATAATATTAATCAAAAGAAAAAAATTATAATAATAAGATTAATAGGCCTAGGTAATGGAAATATTACAATTTCTATAAACTTTCTGTATTTGGATGTCTGTGTTTTAAAACTTACTCAGTTGAATTAAAATTTCATGCCCAGTAACAGAAAAATGTGGTTTTTAAGAAAATATTTGTCTTTCAATTTTCACATGTGATCACTTTCTTTCAGGTACTACAGTTTTGATGCTCCCGTAATAAGAGAAATATTTGGTCACAAATTGAATGCCAGAAGTCGGAAAGATTTAGATGCAATAAGTGAAGATACGACTGTCCCTTTACGGAGTTGCCGTCGCCAGGTGAGAGTTGCTCTTCTTGAGTCTTTGCTTAGTCGGTTTTTCTTCATACCATTTCACTTCATTTGTGTTTTTATGAGTCAAACTTCCTGTGTTTTATGTTTTTATGAGTCAAACTTCCTTTGTTTTATGTTTTTATGAGTCCTGTGTTTTATGTTTTTATGAGTCAAACTTCCTGTGTTTTATGTTTTTTTATGAGTCAAACTTCCTGTGTTTTATGTTTTTATGAGTCAAACTTCCTGTTTTATGAAGTGATAAAAGTTTTCTAGAGGCACCATCTCACTCAAGATATATGCAAGGAGATCAATTAGTATTTGTGACTGATTTTCTCTATTGAACAAGTTTAGAGTGAGGGTTAGGATTGGGGGGGAGGGGGTAGGTATTACTTCAGTGTTCATAGTAATTTTTACTGATAAATTAACTTTTGTTCAGCTGAAAGGAAAATTAATTCATAGGTAATGTGTATGCAAATAGAAAAGCTTTTAAATATATATGATATTATCCCAGTTTGTAAAAAGTAAGGGGCAGTTTTTTAAAATTGATCCAATGATATGGTGTAAATGAGAAATATACAGGTAGGTAAAAAAAAATATTAGCGCATGACACAGAATAAAATACAAAATGTCACATGTAGCCTTGTTTCTATAGAGCACCTAAAAGAGTACCTTTAAAAACAAAGAAAATGACACAAAGTTTATCTTGATAGTCTCAAATATAAACATCATGCTGTAAACAGGTATCTTGTCAGCCACGCATTATACAATCTTACACTGTATTGCAGAATAGAATCAATTAATTAATTAATCTTATTTTACCCCAAGAAACAAGGGAAATATAGTAGACGGGTAGGCAGACTCATTGTCATTCAATATGAGACCTGTACCAGGGTATTGTCAGCCAATTTGAATAATGAAGGAACTTGGAACAGTATTTGAACTTCAACAGTTTGTGCAGATTGTGAATGATGCTGGGGAAAGGACATCTCCTTGAGGAGCCCAATGAAGTGTAGCGTAGTGTTAGATTGAATTATGCCGTTCAACAAATCGCATCCTTTCTAATAACAAATCAATGACGTAGAAAATCAAGTGATAATTAATACCTAAATTTTTCAGCATTCTAACTAAGACATAAAGTTGAATTGTCTTAAAAGCCGAAGCCTGTCGACAAAGAAGATTCTGCGATAAGATCCAAAGGTTGTATACCTCAATTATATTTGCGCCTTTGAACATTTATCTGAATGTGTAATGATAATAATACTTATTATGATGATGATGATAATAATAATAATAATAAATAATAATAATGAATAGATCTATCTAAGTTTCTGTAAATTTTACTAACACAAAAACATTAATTGCGTCCTCCACATTTCTATTTGGCTGGTAGACAAATTGGAAAGGATCAATATGAGGTTTAAATTGAAAATTCAATTCCTACAATTCAAGTCTTTCCAAATACTTCATCTCAGTGAATGTCAGCGCTACTTGTCTAAGATCATTCGTACAAGACACATTCTGAGGAATGGGAACAATCTGGGATATTTTCCCACAAATGTTTAATTGACAAATTAAACAAAAAAGGAAAGATAAGAGCAGTTGGTCTACACAAACCTTGAAAAACCTGCCCCATGTGACTCCTGCTTTGTTCCATCTTAATGTAGTGTGTTTATACATTGAAGATAAATGATGTTCTACAATGGATTTGTTGTATGTGTGCTTATAATATTGTGTGCGAACGATTGTGCAGACGTGCGTCTGATCTGGCTTTTTCATATAATATTCTGAATGTTTTAGCATGTACAGAATAGCATAATATAAGGCAAATAATGCTCTTTGAAGGATAAATAAAGTTTATCTTATCTTATCTCTTCTTATCTTTAATGTCTTTCAGCCCCTCCTTATGTTCATTCACTTTATGAAATAACGCCCTAACTTGTTCTTCACTAAAAGCCACATCACAGTCATCTGTCAAACATTCTGACCATTTTATTTCTTTGATTTCATTCCTGAAATTGTCTTCATCAAAATAAAGATAATATTTATTGAGTTCATTTAAATCAAAGTCTGAAGGGTTATGTTGAAGATTAGTTATAAGTTGGGTTAGGATTAGGTCTGGGGTTAAGCCTGCTCCACACCTTCAGGTAGATCATTCAGGTTTATCTGTCAGGTGGATCGTCAAACAAGATTTGGACATCCACACGACTAAAGTCAATCGAAAAACAGTGATGAAAATGTCACAAACACATGGATGTAGATGACTTGTGAGCAATTTACGTTTTACTTTCACAGTAGACAACACCAATATTTTAGGTGAATTACTCCCCTATCCCGAGGATGTTCGCAAGTTTCTTTGAAGGGATGAATATTTGTATTTGAAACTACAGGAGCATATTTGATGAAGCATTGAAAATCTTTTGTCACAGCAAATTTGTAAACAATTTCTGACGAGCTGGCAGATTTTCATCAAATTTCTCATCACCACCATTCGATTCATCTGACGATTGATTGATTGAGATGAATCTGAACGATCTATCTGTAGTGTGGAACAGGCTTAAGAGTGAAGGTTAGGTTTTTGTCTTTTGCTGTCTTTAGCTGGTGGTCACAGTTTCTGCTGGAAACAGAAACAGTCAGAATATAGAAGAAGGGGGTTTGATGTAAAAGAAACGAAATAATTTTTCTTCATGTTTAAACATATTTTTATTACCATCATTTTTCTTTGCACTTTTCTCATGACCATTTGATAACGTCAAATATTTATTTTTTAATAAGTTACCATCCATTTTACTTTCAATTATTTAACTTCGCACTTTTCTCATGACAGTTTAATGTCAAACATTTATTTTTATTACCATCAATTATTTTACTTTGCACTTTTCTCATGACAGTTTGATAACATCAAATATTTATTTTTATTACCGTGGGATAATGTCAAGAATATTTTTTTCGTTCCCATTTGATAAAGTCAAATATTTATTTTTATTACAGTTTGATAAATTCAAATATTTATTTTTATTACAGTTTGATAACGTCAAGCGCGTATTTAAGACCGTGGAGGAAATGAGCGGCCGCCTGGTTGACAACATCCAAACCCATTTTTGTCTACACAAAGACCTTGCCAAGTAAGTGTCAGTCTTTCTTCCCTTATCTTTGTCTACACAAAGATCTTGCCAAGAAAGTGTCAGTCTTTCTTCCCTTATCTTTGTCTACACAAAGAACTTGCCAAGTAAGTGTCAGTCTTTCTTTCCTTATCTTTGTCTACACACAGATCTTGCCAAGGAAGTTTCAGCCTTTCTTTCCTTATCAACAACACAAATGGTTTGTTTTTTTTAGACGTGTATTCATTATCCTTTCCTGTTACTGATAAAGACATTTATTCCTGACCTTTTCCCATTGATTTCCATGGATCCTTCGAAACTTATGTCACATGAAAAGGCCTTCGACAGTCTCCACTCATCTCTGTTGGTGGCTGCCTTTCTTGCTTCACCCCATGTCTTCCATGCTGCTTTCTTTCTCTCCTGCTCCACTCTTCTTCGTCACGCTGTTTTTGGTTGGCCCTTTCTTCATTTCCGTTGTGGTATCTAGGTTAAGGCTAAAATCCAGTAATTTCCTTTATCTTAACTGGAGAAATATCCGATAATTTTTTTTTTCCTTCCTTCCAACAGACAGTATGCGGCTATTGTTTTCATTATGAATAACAGATTTGACACTGGGAAGAAAAAACTGAGCTATCTGACTTTTCACGATTTTGTGATTTGTGCTAACCACATGATTTCGAATTGGTCATACAGTTCTGAAGGTAAGCTGCATTTCAACCCTGGAACAGTCACATAGTAACTTGCCTCGTGTCAGGGGAAGTTTAAGTGAAATGGGTGCATTCAGCAATAGGTATTGGCAACCCTTCTTTGAAAAAAGGATGTAAACCGTACATTTTTGGAAAGATAATTGATTGCTCAAAACGTATGATTTTTGTGTGCAAAATAATGGAATGCTAGACGGCACATGTAGAACCTTACTCCCTGAACTACAGAAAGCCATTCTTAATCTAAGAAAGTAATTTTGATCTAACATATAATGTTTTGTATGTTTCAGACTAAGTTAGATCTAGATTAGGAAATGTTTGTTACCCAATGTGCTCTGTATTGTTGGCGGAAATTATTGCCAAATAACGTTCTTTATCGTCTTTGCTATTGTGCACCTTCACAAAGCAGCCGCCATTATGACTCTCATATATTTAATTTCTACAATTTGATTTGTTTCATCGGTAAAATTTGAATGCAACCTAGATTTAGCATTCCAAATACGACAGTTATATATCAGTGCTGATTTAACAATACAGTGATAAGTACCATCATTTTGAATTTTCAAAATACGTAACTATCTAGATCTAGGGTTACCAACCCCTGGTTTGCTGTGTAAGATTCACGAGTATGAAATAAACAAGTAGATCTAGTCATTTGTACGAAAACTTCTATAGATCTACTCTACTCTTTTGCCATTGGCTGAGGAGGAATACATTTCTAAGATACTCCATCAGTTATCTAGTTTTCAGTTACAATTTGAAAAAATAAATGAACGCATTGATAATCACAAGAAAATAAATCTCCTGCTCAAGATGTGAACGCAGATCTAGCAAATGACACATCAGACCACGTTAGGTTGAATAGCAATCCCACTACAACCAGTCCCAGTGTGACGACTTCGTCAACTGCAGCTGATATTCAAAGAGATTTTGAACAAATCAAAAGAAACTCTTCAACGTATTCCTGTTCCTGATGGTGTCTTACAATAACATTTTATGAAAAGATTTTTTTCTGCTACATATCAGAGGGCGCTGCCTAAATTCTGAAAATGACAGTACCGACAGTTTCTTTGATCTCCTGGTTCCTGGATGTGAATACAATTGTCACTCTGTTTTTGTTTTTTGTTTTTTTCATTTGTTTTGGGTTTTTTTCCTATGCAGACTGTCGCAATCACGAGGATATGGATGTAGATATGGACAGGAACTTCCTCCTTGATTTAAGGGAAGTGAAGAGTCTGATGGAACGTGATTACATTGAGGAACACAGAGGGTGAATCAAAATAAATATTTCAGAGAGTCTGGTTTTTTGTTGTTTTTTGTCAGGGTTTTTTTGTTTTGTTATAGAGGGAGGGGGAAGGGTCAGGGTTTTTTGTTTTGTTAAGGGGAAGGGGATGGGAGGTTATGCACAGGACACTGAGTTGAATTTAATTACTGGTATGCGGGCGTGGCATACATAATGAGTTTAATGGAGGGATAGTATTTGACAGGGCATTTTACAGTTTAAGAATGTGTCTAATTAACATGACATGAGACCAAGTTAAATTTTTATATCCACATACAAAAATGTTTAAGAAGAAATTGAAATTTGAATTTTTATAACCTCTTGAACATCAATTATGGAACTTTTTGTGTTTCAAATTATAGCATCAAGATAATAATTTACAAAAATACATCAAAACCAAATGTTTTATGTAGTTTTTTGTAGTTTCCTGTTTTTTAGTTTTTTTTACCAGAATAAAATTTGGTATTTTCCCAATTGTAATTTTTAATCTTGAATTCTACAGATGTGTTTGCACCTAGATCTGTATTTGTGTTTTGTTACCTCAATGAACTAGGGGGATTTACCCTCCTGATGGAACCTGATAATAATGTATCATGAGCCATGTGTTTTTTATTTCCCTCAGAATAATGTTACGGAACGTGAAACCACTTTTGAGAGAAAAAGCGCTCGCAGAAATGGATGCAAATTTCAGAGTCAGTATTTTTGTTCAGACTTCACTTTCTTACTTTTTTTTCTCCATTGACAGTGTAATGACTTATTGGGCATTTTAGAATATAGTATTTTGTATTTAGCAAAATGTTTTAATACAGCATTGACCCGTCAAGTCAGGTTTTTAACTCTTTGACTGCCAAGAAAAAGCCTGACTTTTATATTTGGGACGACCGCTTATTTTTCTGTCAGAGTGTAAAACACTCGGTTTCGCTTTCATAATTCGCATAAAAATCAATTGTACCACCCCTCTAGAAGAAATGAAAGAGCTGAAAATAGTAAATTAGTCATTGATGGAAAGGCTTGTACATTTCCAGTTTCGTTTATAAAGGCTACCATCATTTAGAGTCCTGATGAAGATGGACCGTACGGTACAGCCGTTGGTAGTTTTTGGATTTTTGGCCCAGCCGCACAGTACAGCCGATGGTAGCCAAAGAGTTAATACACTTTCAAACATAGAGAATCAAGCTATTTTCTTGAAGTACCCAGCTGGCACCATAGATTCAACAACACAACGTCTGTGTGGCAGCATGGCTTGGGGTCTGTGTGTTGGACTTGTAACCATGAGGTTCTGAGTTCAAGACCAGGCTGCACTGTGGTGCAGTTTAGTCTTTTGTACAGGCTATGTACACACATTTCCCTTACCCCTTTCAGGTGTTATTGACCATAGGCAGAGGAGGATCTTGTCAGTATATCGCAGTAACTCCGCCTGTAAGATGGCTGCGTCTCTATATTCATCACATGGAGTTAAGAAAGTATTTGGTTGGAAAACGTCTGACAGGGAATATATTTACAGTGCTTTGAGCACATTTTAATGGATTTAGCGCCGTGGGAAAGCTCTGATTTTTTTTGATTTTTTTTCCCCACCTTTTATCTTTACAAATTGCATTGTTTTGTAATCTGGCCTTGACTTTTTCCTTCTCAACTTAAACATAAAATTCTTCTTAAAACAGGTGGCTAAGTGGGAGAAGGCATTGCAGCAAGTGTTTGATGAAACCAATGCTGACGCCTTAATGAAAGCAGCTGATAAATATCTACAGGAGTATTACCAGCGCATTCCGAAACCAAGTAGGTCAATTCACAATTTATTGACACAAATCAAATTCTGATTACCACTGATACGGTTCTCAAAGGATTGTAAAGAAATATCATTAAAGCATAAAATCATTTTACTAAGTACTTCAGACCAAGATGAACTTGATCCTCCTTTGATACTTTGATGGTATATATTTATCATGCATATGATTACTTTTTTATAAGAGGAAATTATAGAGGCAATCGTGACAAAACAAAGGCAGACAGATGTTTGATGCAATCAGGAGAAACTATAAACAAATAAGTCTAAAGTGGGATGATAAAGCAGAAATACAAAACATCTCGGCCAACGATTAGGAGATTATGATCTAATGCAAAGTTTTGAAAATAATTATGTGTCATGTCACTTCAGCAAAACTTCTTTTCAGAAACAAGGTGCTCATGTTTGCCAGGAAAAACAAGCATTTCAGTTGTGCCAGCACACAGGTCCTGGATTTGATTCACAACAAATGCAGGATTTATTTTAAAATGCTTTTCGCTTTGCATTATGTCATTATTGTACTTGTTGTACAGTGGAGTTTACTTTAGATAAACTCGCTTAAGATAAAATCTTGTTTCATTTGTCTGGTCCCATTTTCTCCAATCTACTATTACTAAACAAAGTCTTTTTTTAAATAAACACAAATCACTCTCCATTAGCTTAAAATAAACTTTTCTAAGTCATCGAGGCCTTTCAGATCTAAATCCTCTTTGAAATGCAGCCAAGGATGGAAAATGACCATAATGACACAAATGTGTTAATTAGAAAAAAAACAAAACAAAACAAACAAACTTCAAAACATGGCTTAAACGTCACAGAATATCTTGGGATGAGGTCACTGCTATTTCCACACTGGTTGTAGGAAATTCTTTATGAAAATAGCAAGTGAAACGAAAAAGGGCATCAACTGCCGAGAAATACCTGGCTTTTATTCCAGAGTGGTTTTGTGACAGGCCGGCCTTTGCCAACCAAGGCCTCGGGTGGAAAAAATTGCCTCCAATTTTGTCTGACCTGCTCACTAATGATTTAAGATAAATTCTTTGATCTGTCCAGTTTGTCACTGTAATTTATTGCCCTCTTGACTCATGTTCTCATGAACAGGTCAATTTGGTCACCAGTACGATGAAGATGATTCACCCTTAGATTATCTACAACATGCCATACATTGTTTAGCAACAGCCATTAAGTTCAAAGGAAAGGATGCTGCTTTGCATCTACGACTTGCTATGACTCTAGAGGAGAAGTATTATGCAGAGGACATGTTTGGCCTGAAGAAAGAGGTTTGCTTCATTTTCATATTTGATTAAAAGACCAATCAATCTGGTAGCCAAAGATGGTATGAAATTAGATTGTTTAAAAGTGAAGAAAAAAACAAAACAAAACAAAACAAAAACAACGGAGACGTATTTTGAATTTGATTTATTTGAATTTTGGGAAGCAGAGAATACATGGAGTAGCTTTTTGTGTTCCAGCCAATACATAAGAAGAAAAAGTGAATTCATGAAATCGGAAAAGAATATGAGAGAAACAAAAGGAATGAGAAAAAGAGGAGGAAAACAATAAAAGGAATGAAAAGTGAGCAAAGTTTATTTCAAATTATCAGTACCATCATTCAAATTTATGTGAGATAGTTGGTTCAAAGCAAATTGTATTATGATATGATGAGTAGTGTAAAATAAAAATCTTTAAAAAAAAACTCAAAAGATTTATGAAATGGCATAAAAGAGAAGGAGAGAGAAAAAAAAGGATATTCATAGGCAAGAAGTAAAGATTTTATGTTAATAAAAGTGCATGAAAATAATCATTGCCATTGAATTGTAGAACTTATGGAGAATTTCAAAGAAATTACTTGTTCCTTCCACAGGATAAAGATGATGCAGCTTCTTTTAACCTTCAAGCAAAGGAGAGCTCAAAAGAGGAAGAGGTTATGGCTATATGTAAATTGCGTGGAGTTGATTCTTCTGCCCCTGCCAGCCATCACCTCAAGGCCGTGGATCAAGAGTATCACCATCTGGTGGAAACAAAGCAAAGCGCTAAAGCAGACCATGTCCAGGCATTGTACGCTTGGTACAGTAAAAAGTTGTCACAGGTCAGACATTAGAAGGTTTATTTCCATCTTTACACTAAAGCATGTAAATCTTGACTTGTTCATGGTTTGGAAAATGTTCATCTTTTTCCTTCAAAATTACAATGCATTGAATAAGCTGATCTTTTAGACTGGAAAAGAATAATATATCTTGTTCATTTCCCAAGAAAATGTTTCAATGCACAAACAGAAGGCATTGATGTCTTTCACTCATAAGTGTACAATGTCATGCATCCTGTTCTTATCATCACTATTGCAATTAGATATCAAGGATTGGATTAAGATTGAATGGCAGCATAATCCTAAGTAATAGTGGTAGAAATATAGTTGGGTTTTTTTTTTCTTTTTTTTTACAACATAACAGATTACTTACTGACTGTGCATAATCATTTATCCGCTCAATCATCTTCTCCCAACATCTACTCAAACACCCAAGGAACGTAAAGTAAAACAGCTTCATAAGCACAGCACACTAGCAATGGAATAGGAGTTTTGGCTAGGGCTCCATACCATATGCAAATCCAATAGTGATGAGCATATCGTATCAAAGTATCGATATCGAATCAAAGCAGCTAGAAAAATATTGATATTTTGATGGCTTTCCAGAATTGAGCAGCTACGTGGAAAATGAAACTACAAAGAAATTTGAGACTGCTAAGGAAGAGGATCTTGTTTTCCTCATACCAGTACTGACACTATTCAGAATCTTAGAATGGTGTTGTATCCATTATTATAAAAAGCCCAGGCCAAATAATTCTTTTGTCTTAAACATTGCTCTCTCACTCTACATGCAAGAAAGATTTAGAAATTGACAAGACGTGATATGTGTCGAAATATGTCAATATATACGGACAATTGTTGGAAACTTTTAATATATTGGCAACAGTTTTGAACTATTGATTTATCATTATTTTATGTGAAAAAAATGTCAAGATTGTATCGAAATCAATATTACTGATATCACCCATCATCTTTCCAGATGCAACCAAACCTTGAGCCCAGAGGTCTTAGGAAGAACAGATTTAAAGAATTACTTTTATTTTTCTGACACAGGCTTTTCAGCCTACTCTTCTCTAGTTTTTTCCACATAAAACTCAACTCATGGGGCATCAATAGCCCATTCAGTAGGCTTCAATGCATGTGAAAATATCATCATTGGATTATCGTCCATGTTGAACATCTGTATGTCATTGCTGAAATTTCTGTACAGTTCAATACTTATTGATCAAGTTTTTGTCTGCTTTGTCTCTCACTTCTCTTCATCCGGTAAAATTATCAAATAATGCCATTTTCATAAAAAATTTCTATGAATACTTATTCTTCAGCTTTATTTTGAGTTCACAGACATATCTTAACAAGGTCAAACCAACTTTTAAAAAAACAACTGTAACGTAAGACCTAGATCTAACTAGATGTAGATTTAGATCAAAGAATTACACAAAGAATTGTATGATTTAGATATTTCAATTCTTAATTCTACATCAAGATCTAGAAAGATATAGAATCTAGAACTAGTGAATTTATTGTTCTCCTTTTCGTATATCAATTAGATCTATAAAGATTGGATCTTTGGTCATATCATCACATTTTTTAGCTCAATAAAATCATTTCAAAAATCTAAACTTTTTTCGACAGATTAATCAGATCTAGACATTCAACTTCAACTTATCAAATGACAGCAAATACAACTGTAGATCGAGCCTAGTGGCTATTAATATGAGAGGCCTAGGCTTTTATTCTAGAGTATGCATTATTCATACTCTAATTTTGTATGGAATACTTTTACAAATCCATTTCATAGGAAGGAGCAGCTGCCCACAAAGCAGAGGATAATGAGTCACCCCTCGGGCAAGCTTACCAAAAATATTTAGATGCTCTCTCATTGGATGAATCCAAGGCAGTGTACAATTTCCATGTTGGTCGCCTGCTGGTCATTCAAGGAAACTACAATGATGCTATCAAGCGGCTGCAAGCTACTCTTTGTTGGAACTCTCAGCATGAGATGGCCAGGTGAAGTGAGAAATCAGGTCTTTATTATGGACGTGAATTTATATCTTTATAAAGTTTATTACTTACGTCATAAAGCTCCTTTAGAATCAAAATAGGACATGGAGATGGCTCAACGGTTAAAGCGTCTGTCTTGGGATTAGAAAGTTCTGGGTTTGATTCCCACTAGTGACGTCTTGTGTGTTTTTCCTCAAGCAAAACAATTTACATCTAATTGCTTCACTCAAGTCCTATGTTAGATGAGTACCTAGAAATAGTCTGCTGTTATTGGGATGAATGTGCTATACATAACTGTATACTCCCCAAGAGGTATGCCTACTAGGGGATCGTCATCAGCAGGCGCCGTGAATTTTGAAGAGAGTAACGATCACAGATTTCCACTCATTCCCATCATCTTCTGTTCTTGTTACTTTGATGGTGTTCATCTCTCCTCCCGAGCGATAGTTGTTGATGCCTTGAAGATAGGTCAACCTCTGTCTTTCTCATTGTCTTTTTCCTTCTATCATGCAAATCAGTAGAGTTTTCTTGTCCTTTCTGATTATGTGACCAAGGAACTCCTGTCATCGCTTTTGGATGGCTTTCAGGAGACATGTATGTCTTCTAATCCAACTTGTCTCAATACTTCTTTATTCATTATTTTGTCTTTTCCAGAAATTCTCATTATCCTCTGGTAAATCCACATTTCTGCTGCTTTATCCTTTGTTCCATTTCAGGGGATAAACTATTGCAAAGCACTTTGAGACCATTCTAAAAACGGTGGCAAGCACAATATAAATGCAATCTTTAACATCTTTTTAAGTATTAAATTAAGGATTAGTTATTTAATTGTTGTGTTTGTCTTTGTGTTCAAAGTGTCCATCGTAGAACGGCTTGGCACGCCTACTGCATGAATTGTTTTCATGAATCATTGTCCCAATTTCAGTCCCCGCGGATGGGACCGAGTGTTTGGTGAGAACGAGTTGGAAGAAATTGAAGTCATTTGTGAGTTGTACGCTTGCTGAGTGAGGACGTATCCATTCACAAGCTTTAGCCTACGCTATAATATGGTTTCCTTATTTTCTATATATTTTGTATGTGTCGTTACTTCATCGTTCATAGTAATAAACGTTGAATTTATTACCACTGACTTTCATTCATTGGATTTAAACGTTGTAAAACCGTGTTATTACGCATGCTCGGTGTATGTTGTTAGAACCCATGATACACACAACACTACAATTGGACACGACACTACATTCATATTAAATGTTTGCAGTCTTCTTGAATTTATATGCTTGTCCTAAATTCTGAGGGACAAGGAAAATATGATAGATCTTGTATAAGGGAAAACAATAAGCCAGATAGAGAGAACGGGTGAAATCATCCTTGAATCTCTACATAACCAGATACTTTTGGAATACAATTTTTTTTAAAGATGGAGGCTCTCCTTTTATGGACATGGCTTAGAGAGAAAAATTCATGCCGATGAAAGAAAGATAAGATAAAGGGAAAAGTGGGAGGCAGAAGAGGAAGAGGATGGCCAAAAGTAGTTTATTTTGACATCAACGAATGGCCTGGACGAAGCTGATAGCTTAAAACATCACCAGGACATGGGACGTTATGGGCAAGAGATTCAAAGGGCTTGTTAAGCAGCAAACATCTTTGTACATGATTCTGGATAAAATGTTTAAGTTTCATTTTCATTAAGTTCAAAATTCTTGTAAAAGGAATAATTTTTTTTAGGGTGGGGGGAGTGTGTTCACCTTTCCATATTTACTGAGCAAGGACAAAATTGACATATAACGATTTTCTCTTATCAGTTATAGATAAGCAAAGGCCCATTCAAGTTCTTTTTTTTTCTTCTTTTTTTTAATGATGCCAACAGAATTTTTTTGCTTTAGGTTTCTTCTGAAAGACTATATGAAAAATGATTCTATAGATTTGTCCTACTCAAAATACATCTTCATATGACAAATAATTAATATGATTTGCATGCATTGCCGTGTTTGTCTTGCATCCAATCAGATTTTACCTTGGACTTGCCATCAGCCTGAGCAAGGAAGAGCGTAAAAAAAGGGCACCAGAAGCAATCAGTTATCTGCTGGCTGGTATGGAGAGCATGCTCACAGAACTCTCTAAAGAGGCCTGCAAGGCAGAGGAAAGCGTGTAAGTACTTTTATCTCCCGGGCTTCTGGGAATGAACATCTAAACTTACGGATTTAAACTTCAGTTTTCCCCCCTCTGCCCACCCTGAATTTGAGGAAGACCAATATGCAGTAAATGATTATTATAGGCACCTACATGCTTACATCTGTCCAGTGCCATCAGACGTCACAGAGGGCTTTGACCTTCAATCATCAACGAGTTCTGTCCTGTGCTGCTGTGATCCCCACAGTCATAGTGGACATTCCAATAGTCCCAACCTCTCTCTTGAAGGCCCTTTTCAATATTTCTCTGGGGCAGCCTCTCTTTCTGTTACACTGTGTCTCCAATAACAGGGCCTGTTCTGTGATTTTGGCGCCATCTCTTCTACTTCTATAAACATGGCCCATATATTTCCATCTTCTCTACTTGATTATCAATGACACTGGTGGTTGTCCTGATAGCTCTCTAATCTTTTGTGTGGTGTTTTGAATCCATTCCATTTAATTAACATAATGTTTCTTATGCGAGTATTAATGCGAGTATTAATGAAGAGAATGAGGAAAAGTTTAAGACCAGAGATATCAAGGACACAGTTTGGCTTTGTTCCAGAC
>JAOWAY010413148.1:0-14584 GCA_028565895.1 Goniobranchus geometricus | reverse complement strand
TATATATGTAAAGATGGCATTCATATATATGTAAAGATGGCATTCATATATATTGTAAAGATGGCATTCATATATATATTATGTTCTGAAATTTATAACCCTCTGGCAATATAAAGACAGACTGTTGTATAGAGCTTGGAGGGTATCAGACATAATATGCACTGCCCATTTCAGTACAGAGAAAGCTCAAGGTAAAACCTCCGTTATTTCAAAAATTAACATCTACGAGGGAAAAAGCAAAACAACAACCAGAAGATCTAGAGCAGTTTTATAAAGACTTTAGAATGACCATCAAGAAAAAGGTAATAAATCAATATTGATACCAGCAGGAGACTTCAATGCCAAAACAGGAAAACGAATGGAAGGAGACATTTGTGTTGGTAACCACTCAAACGGTGTGAGAAACTAATTGAATTCTGTGAAAGTGAGAGACAAACTATTGATCACACACCCACCGAGGCATTTAACCAAGATTGTGAATAAAGACTGCCATAAATAATAATATCGCCGAGATCTAGAGATATACTGATCTTTTAACACCATAGGAAGTGTCACAACACAATACCAGACGTGCTATGGAAAAATACTCAGACAGCCATGAAAGCAGCAGCTGAACAACATGCAGGCATCACAATTGTCAATACAAAAACTAACATACGAAACTCATGACGATGTTATAAGTGGATTGTCAACAAAACAAAAACAGCTTACAACCCTAAGGGCGAAGAGGAAAAATGAAAAACTGAAACAACAAAATAAAATACTTCATCAAATAAGGGCAAGAGCTATTGAGTTGACAAACAATGAAATGTATACACAAGTAAAAAACATGAACAATTCAAATGACGACAAGGCCACGTCCAAGGCCATTAAAACTGGGAGCAAAAGGTCAAAAAGGTCATTTGAAAACCCCACAATAGAAGACAGCACCGGCAAACAAGTGGTTAATCCAGATGAAATGCTCACTATCGTATCCAACCTCTTCAAATGCAAGTTTAAGATGACAGTGTTCCACAGATGACATAATTTGAAGGGACACCCCAACCCTTATCAAAACTCCTTAAACCACAAGAGGTAAAAAGAAGATCGACAGCCTAAGCAATAGCCGAGCACCCTGGGAAGACCAGTTATGTGAACTTCTGAAATACGGACTACAATCTTTGGATGAACTTCTTAAATCTCTCCATGCCATAAGACAAACAAGGCTTGGACAACACTCCGCCATCTGTATCGTTCAGCAGCTGCATGTTGTGCTGATGCTCAGATGTTCCATCCACCTGCTTTTCTCTCAACCTCAACCATTCTTCTCTATGTAGTCTTTGGTCTACCACCACATTTTCTTTTGTCCTCTGGTATCCAACCCAATGCCACAACACAATCATCAGCACTATCCCTTCTGAGGATGTGACCTTTCCACTTCAATCTTCTTTTTTTTTAAATTTCTTGACTTATCTCTTCTGTCCCTGCCATCTCTTGTACTTTGCTGTTTTTGATACATGTTGATCCCATCTAAGTTTGAATATTCATCTTAGGTATTTGTGTTGGGAGATGTTGAGTCTTTTTTCCTCGCTTTCGGTCAGTTTCCATGCCTCGCATCCATTGAGGAGTACTGACAAGACAAGGCTTTTGAAAAGGGAGGCTTTTGTGTTCTTGTTAACAGTACTGGCCTTCCAGATGTTTGATAGCTGCTGCATCTGTCCACTGGCTCGGGCTATTCTCCTCCTAATGTCAGCTGTGCTTCCACCATCCATTGTGACATTGGCACCAAGACGTAAAGTTCTCTATTTCTTCTATTTCATCTTCTGCGACTTTCAACCTATCTTTGCTCATGCTGTTGGCTTTCATCATTTTATACTTGTTATTGTTGAGTTTTAATCCGAGCCAAGGTTTCTAGCATAGTTGTGATGTTCCGCCTTATCCTTTCATCTTTTACTGTTTTTCTTATCATCCTGTCAATCATTAATTATTTATAGGAACAGGAATCCTGACATACAAAATCCCAGTTTTACTCAATCATCACTGCAAACTAGTTTGTCGTTTCATTTCCATCTATGACAGAGCATTGAAAGTTTGTGTACAGAGTCTTACCCATGTTTATCAGTGTCTTAGGGATTCCCTATTGACGCATGAAATCCATAGACTATCTCGATGTATGGACTCAAATACTTTCTCAGAATCAACAAAGTGGTGTAAAAAGTAGCATTCCATTCTTTGACGTTCTCTGAACAAACATAGCTGATATTATCAATAGAACTTTCATATGCCACCAACCACTAAACAATAGTACGGGAGTGCTAATACCAATTCAAAAACCAGGCAAACAGAAAGGACCTCCTTAGAACGTCAGGGCCATCACATTGCTAAAAACAATCAGGAAAACCTTATCAATTATAATTCTAAATAGAATAAGACAATTTATTGAAAGCTACCTATCATCCTGTCAAAGAAGCTTTCTGGTTGGAGGAAGCATGGCAGATGTTGTATGGACACACCGATGGCTGGCAGCAAAAGCCCTGTCGGAGAAAGTGAGCATAACCATCACTGGAATAGATATGTCAGCAGCATTTGACGCAATCGACCGCCAGGCTTTACTGAACATCCTGGATACTATAATCTTGGAGGACGAACTGAGATTAATACTCTTCCTATTGAGCGATACCTGGATAGACACAATTTAGTGGAGCAACAAAACAGAAGTGAAGAAGATAAGCTTGATGCATTTCATCGGTAACAACTCAGAAAAAATGCTGAACATCCACTATCCAACGATAATAACTAACAAATCTTTACAAGAAAAATGCAGCGAACAACCCCTCAGTACAAATTTTTGACAGCAGATGGCAATTATTCAGACACATAGTCAGACAAAAAACAGCTTTCCTGCAAACAGTGCTATGCAATTTTTTTTCACACCATCTGGGCGCAACAAACACAGAGGAAGACCTTCAATAAAACAGTGATTAATAACGCCTTCAAAGAAGATTTAGCCAACATGAGATAAATAACACAGGACCGAGCTCAATGAAAGAATTCATTCAGAGCATTCGAGGAGCAACTGAGCCATCCATGTATGATTAGGAAGCAGCCGACAATAAGTCAGAAAGTCAAGCACAATACCTTTGCCATTCATTTCTATGATTTATGGCAGGTTACACATCCTTTGCCATTGATTTCTATGATTTATGGCGGGCTATGAATCCTTTGTCATTCATTTCTATAACTTATGGAAGTTACAAATCCTTTGCCATTCATTTCTATGCTTCATGGCAGGCTACAAATCCTTTGTCATTCATTTCTATAATTTACAGAAGCTACAATTCTTTCGCCATTCATTTCTATAATTTATGGAAGCTGCAAATCCTTTGCCATTCATTTCTATAATCTATGGCAAGCTACAAATCCTTTGCCTTTCGTTTCTATGATTCATGGCAGGCTACAAATCCCTTGCCATTGATTTCTATGATTTATGGAAGGCTGCAAATCCTTTGTCATTCATTTCTATGATCCATGGCAGGCTACAAATCCTTTGCCATTCATTTCTATGATTTATGGAAGGCTACAAATCCTTTGCAATTATTTCTTTGATTTATGGAAGGCTTCAAATCCTTCTCAAACCTGAAGCCATGGTATGGAATGACGTTTTTCTGTCTGTGAGAGAAGTGCCTTTCCTTGAGGCTTTTAAAAAGGGCAGGCATTATTTGGGCAACCTGTTGCCCGAAGTTTTTTTTTCTCCTTTTCCTTGAGGAAAGTTTGGTACTCCGAAATATGGCCATGCAGGAGTACCGAGCGCCTTTCAACCTAACTCAAGAGCCGAGCTGCGGTTATATCAGGACCCATCCTCCTTCTTATCAGCACATAGAAAGATGCGGCTTGATCATGACCGGATCATCAGATGCCGAATTGTGAAAATGTGGGGGGTTTAATTATTCGGGCAACCTGTTTCAGAGCCAACTGAGTGGGCAGTCACTTTGATATTAAAGAATACTAGATGTAGGTCTGAAAGTTATTTACATAGAACAATATCTTGATCTTTATTGTAGTCTAGATTCTAGGCACAATAACTTGATCTATATTCTAGACTCAAATTAGATTTCTAGCATATATCTAAATTCAAAATCTAACACGATCTAGATGCAGATTTAGATCTCTAGTGAGAGTTGGGGAAAGGGCGGGAAGTGGGAGACAGAAACAGAGACAGACAGACAGATAAAAAAGTAGAGCCATAGAGCACGCATATTCATAGACACAGAGAGAAAATCGCCAGTGTGCTAACATAATGGCCTAAGTCAGACTGGTTCATTTTAACACTCCTTGCTCTAAAGTCTAAAGAAAAAAAAAAAAGCCGATGAATTACCGCGATATCGTTGATGTTTCATTTTGACCTACGTCACTAACTGGCTCAATTATAAATTGATTTTTTTTTACTTTTCTCAAAATTACCAAATATGACTTAAGGCCAAAATGTTAGCACACTGACGAAATTAAAAATAAATCATCTGCAATTTTATTGTCCACAGATTAAACATCCACACAGGACATGAAAGATGAATGGGAAAAGTAAACGGTGCATTGTTTTACTTTAAATATGATTTCAAACACAGCTGATGAGAAAATTTGCGAAGAAAAAAATATCAAAATTTCAGCATTTTTAATACTCGCTCGTGAACAGCAGTCAAGTAAATAACAGATGACGTAATTCTTCAGGAGGATTACCGTTTCCAAAATATTGATATCTAGACTAGAGAGAGCTAGGCCTAGAACCTAGATCTAATTGAGAAAGAAAAATGGTAATGACTGAACATGCATTGCATCTACTATGATTATGGCCTCTATGATAAGATTTTGAAATAAAAAAAAAAAAGAAAAGCCTTTGTGACCTCAGGAGATTTCCAGTCCATAACAGGTTGCCTCAATAATAAAATGAAAGGGTGTTCACATTATTTGGGCATCAGGTTGCCTAAATAATCACTTCCTTTAAAAAGGCAATTAAAGCTTACCTTTTGCAATGCAAATAACTTATTGGGAGCTGCTGTTATTTAAAGCTGTATGATATGTATTTTATTTTTATCCATGCATTTTTATTACTATGTCATCTGCTCTCTTATTAAGGCACCCTGTCTTAAACTTGTTTATACCTTGACTCGAGTCTGTTCTTTGAACAGTGCGCGCTATAAATGCCCATCTTACTATCATTATCTATTTTTATCATATTAACCATCTGTTATGGCAAAAAAAAGTATGAGTTTGCAACACTCTGTTAAGGAGTAGCAATGTCCTTATATGCCTTTGGTGACTCAAATAATGTTCTTGACTGATATGTCAATCACATAATCCATGTCTGGCCTTTCAAGTCATCTTAATTACCTTGCGCGCAAACTGCAAGATCTCTTACATGTGCTGAGACATCTGCAAATGGTGATCACAATTTCAAAAAGCTCTCCAGTGTACATTTATAAACAAACACACATATATAAATACAAGAAGAGATAAGTGAATAATGTGCAGATTTTGTTTGGATTAAGGAGTCATCACATAAAAACACATTGGACCAAAAAAAACCCCAAAACAAACTAAAGAAAACAAAAGGCAGGAGGCATGACAAAGCTCATGAAAACTTTTAATTCAAATATACTCATGTAATGATAAATCTTTTCTTTTCATTAAAATGAATGGGTCTTTAAATGAGCAGTCATTTCTTTCTTGTCCTTTTTCTTACCCAAGATTCAGTTAAATGAGCTACCATATACATTAAACAAATAATAGAAGTAATAGAAACTATTGAGTATATGTTTGATAACTTAAGTATCATATAAAAATTTTGGAAACTCAACAGAAAGGGCAGGACAAAGAGATCACCCCCCCCCTTCCCGGGTTTTTTTTCTCTCTCCCTGCAGCTCAACTATAACTATGCACACCATCCTTTTACACTTTTTCTTTATTCTGAAGATTTTGTTTACTTTTTCTTTAATATGTTTGTCAAGTTTGTTCTGTTGTACCCATCTTACGTCACTTTCTGTTTTTCTGATTCTAGCTATATCTGTTACTGAGTTAGATGAGATATGTTCTATATTTTTCCATAATTGTTCCATTCATTAATTTTGCATTTATTTCTTATTGTCTTGTTTTGTCATCTCATGAGTAAAAAGATCTGAAATGTCACATCTCCTTGTTGAGCGTTGAGAAGGTTTTATTGGATCATACCCAAATGCTCACCATGGTCCATCTAACTCTACCATCTCATTCTTCTTCTTTTTTGTTCCCTTTCACTCAGATTCAGTCTAACAAACATCCCTGATTCTATCAGATACGTCCAAAATGTGGATCCTTTCAAACAGTCCTAATGCCACATTACCCTCATGACAAGTATTGGACATCATAGGTTTCAACTCCTACCCACCTTGACAATTATTCTCAGCTTTACTGAGTCAGTGGGACTATTTGAAAAAGAAGAAGAAGGAACTTTTCTTTGTTCAGTACAAACATATTGACCAGTAGATGATGGCAAAAGAGGGAATAAAACAGCTCAATATCAAATAATAACCATTCTATTCACGCTTGCTCATCTCAAAGTTACTGCCCATCCCAATATATGACCCCCCAAGACAAATCTGGATAAAATTGGCTAAGAACAACAGCCAACTTTTGCAGTCTTCTCAAAGGTCCAAATATCAGAAAAATCAGTAACTTAAATGGAGCAAGGGCTAAATGTGTTTATATATATCTATTTTCATTAAACCTCTGAAACTGGTAAACCATACACTTTACTATGAATGATGATGTTACGGTATTTTCATTGCTAAATCAGGGAAATCTTGTTATACCACCCCCAAATTATACTGCCAATGCCACTGTACCACTACGTGGACTGGCTGTGATACAAAAGTTATGGGGATGCATTTCAGACTGACATCCTCCAACCGCCAAAGAGGAAGTCACAATGGCCATTACTACAGTTTTATCATAAAACATGCCCCGATATACCATCAATCAAAAAGATTGATTTTACAATGCCAGTGGAATGCAATTTTTCAATCAGGGCAAGCTTAAGGTATCACAGCTTTGCACAGTACAGTACATGATTTTCGATTGATGTAGATCAATGTGTAAATCTAGAAGCAGCAGGATAGAATTTGTATATTAAGCTATCTGCATGACTATCGCTCGATGATGAATAGATCTTGTGCAGCCGTTGGAGGATTTGGCTGATTAGCATACAAAGCCAGGATGTGAATGATGGAACTGTCATTACATTTCATTCATTGAGATGGGATTGTAGGAGGTGGAACATGTATCAGTACAGGCAATGCACTCTTGTACAGTATGCTGTTAGCCCCTTAACCACTGTGAGCGCCAGGAAACCAAACAGAGAGATTGGGTCTCATTAGTGGACTTAGAAATTGTTTTCGTTTAATTGGTTTTGTCTAATGACTGCAACATATATGAGGGTCATGTACTTGTGTGCATGTTTGGAGCGTCGGGTATTCATAACTTCTCTCTTGTAAGAGTGTGGATGAATGATATTCCTGCTCTCCGTGCGCATACACTACTGTATTATCTCGTTCTGTAAGGGAGGCTGACAGGAGTGTACCAGGAACTTGTATCCACATGTTGAATTTGGAGACAGATTGTCATTTGGGTCAATTTTATTTACCTGTGGAATGTATTCATTTGTTCACAAAGATTTTTATGTTTTTTCCTTGCCCAAAATTTCAAATTTTCCCTGCATAAATTTGTATGAGTATGCAACTTTCTAAATTTAGTTTGTTCCATCCTTTCCATCACTGTTCGATAACTGATGTGGATGTGAGGAGCTCAGGGGTCAGGTTATTGTCTTTCAATTCAATTCATTTTTCTCCACATCCTTTGAGGAAAAAAAACAAACTGTCCAAATCAACAGAAAAAAACAACAACCCTGAAGTTGGGAAACTTTCAAGGTTTCTGGTTATCTTACATCTTCTTACATCTCATATCTTTCCCACGCTGCCAGATGTCAATAGGGCTGCAGCAATTTTCTCTTCTCTCTGTTCTGCTCTAGGCCACTTCAACCTGTCCACTCGTGGATTCTATATCTACTGCCTTTGTCTCTCTCAACACTGAACTTCTCATGGTTTCTTTGGGTCTTCCCCTCTTTCTTTTATTGTCTGCAACTTCCAAGCTCAAGATTGGTTTTGTTATTCTGTTGCTTTCCCGTCTGCAAACATGGCCAATTTTACTGTCGCCTTCTTTTCAAGATTACATCTGATATTAAAGCTTGGTTTGTCATCTCTCTTATTTCTGCTGATGTTCTGGAGTCATCACATTTGATATTATTGGTTATTTTCCAGCTCTTGTAGGCATAATATAATATGTCAGTATTTTGAGAGTTGGCAGCATATTTGAGCGGAACTACTTCAGTTTGGTTTTGATTGAAATGAGTTTAAAGAACCAGATCTTTTCAAAGCTAATGAAGGCAAATGCAGCTTTTCAATTTTGATGTTAAGTTCTTTTTCCACATTATAATCTTCATTGGTACAGCTTCCTAGATAAGTAAAGTCACCAATTTTGTCAATATTTTCACCCTTTATTAGTGTCAGGTCAACATGCGTCATTGCAGTACCGATAGTCATAATTTTTGTTTTTCCAAAGCTTATAAAGGGTGTCATTTTTGGCTACTTCTGCGAGGTTGCATGTTTTCTTTTTCATCTTCTCAACAGAGTCACTTAGTAAAGCTAGGTCAGCTGCAAAACCTAAGTCTTCTAGCTGCTTTCCATCTATTCATAGTATACCAGTTCCTTTATCTGCACACCTCTTCATAATGGCAATCTAATGTGGCATATATTCTTTTATATTTATTGTAGCTGTTTATAGAAATCATGAGAAAAACAACTTTATTTTGCTACAAATTTAAAAATTGGCTGACACGAAAGCTTAAATGGTAAGGCTTTAATTCGGTAGTTCATTTTGAGTGATTAGCCAATTGTATCTATGCCCTGTGTCAGCTTAGTGTGCATCTCTGCTTTGAATCCCATGATAGTTTTCCTGCTATCCGATCAATGGGTAATAAGGTGAAAAGAGTTTGAAATTATAAACAACTTGTGAATTGTTAGTAGGGATGACCTGCACTATGCTATTTGTTCTGTCAATCAAATGCATAGTGAAATGTACCCTCAAATAATTTCCATGGGTAACTTTTTGTTTTTTAAATCTTGAATGTATCAATTTCCTCTACCGTCTCCTTTTCATACTATGGCCATGCTCCCTTTGAAGATCAATAGCATTGTTCGCAGCTTGATTAGGAGCTTCCGGCTCTGAGTCTGAACTGACTGAAAGGGAGGTAGATCTACATCTCGCTCTGCATTACAAAAATTTTTCTTCATTCCAAATATATCAGAATGAAAATCACTAGGAAGTTCTCATTGTAATCCATTTTATAGGTCAAAAAGAAGAAAAAACTTAAGCAGTCGGTCTTTGGAATGACTCAATGTGAAGATGAAAATGTGATAGGTTTTACACCAGTAGAGCAGAGTAAGCAGTCACAAGGTGATGATGACCGTTTCTCTAAAATGGATTCTTATTTTGACAAGCATTGAAAATGGCCCTCAGAAGGAGTAAAGGAAATTCAACTATACTAAAAAACCTACATTTAAGGAATTCAACAATCATTGAAATTAGCATGCAAAGTGTTTATGCTACTGATAACCTTTTATAGAACAGTAAAAAAAACAACATATAATTCCATGCTCCTTATCATTCACCATATACACACCTTACATGTACAAACTTTGAATCCGGTCTATGGCAAGAAATCATTTGTTATACTAAACTGAAACTACGTTTCCTTTTCAAAGAAGTTGCAAAACTGAAGTCCTATTTTCATGAACAAAAACAAACTTCTAATTCAAAGTGTGAACAAACAACGCCAAGCACAAAAGGATATTGGCAAAATAAATACCATATTCATTCATTCATCAAGTACCAGGTCTGAGACAGACATTGGTGACCATGACACGCCATTCACTTCTCTGTTCAGACAATCTCGGGAAGTTCATGCTATTGATACCATATAGTGTCCTTTAATATTAACAAAACACATCTGTCTATGACTGGATTTATGGGTAACTTTTATTGATTATGTTGACTATGTGAGACTATTTTTTTTTTTCATAAGTAAACAATTTCCCTAGTAATTTGCTTGCTGTTTTGTTCCCTGAATAAAACTTCATGACAATAACAATGCCATATTCCTCTGCTGAGAAAATAAAAGATTCTGATTCTGATAAATTATTTGAAGATACTTTCATTCACCATTTCTACCATTTATCTTCTGAATATTGCCTAAAATTTTATACACCTTTGGTATCATGCATTTGAATTGTCCTCATGGCTGTTCTCGTTCTCCCCATCAGAATAAATCACATTTTCCACATTGGAATTCAATTGTGGGCCCTGATTCTCAGCTGGCCCTCGTGGTACAACAAAATCATGGTTGGAGGAATTGCTGTTGTAGCTTTGTTCATGGAGGACAGATTGGGGAAGGATCTGGAAGCCTTCTTCGTCAACTTCAAGAAATTGATACTGTTGGGGATCAAGTCCCTCCTGAGTCAAGTGCAACAGCAAATTATCTTGCTCCTGGTCATATGAGAGCCTCAACGATCCAGGCTGGGAAGATATAAGGTAAAAAAAAAAATACCCATCAGTGACCAGATTCTATGTGAAAAGGCAAATGAAAATCTTTCATTATCTACCTAGTGTCCCAAATCCGATGACTGTGATTATATTAAAGCTTTCTCATTTTGCAACGATATGCAAACAAATTGAATGGAATCGTGTTTGAGCTCCGAATGCAATATTGTGTAAACCAGCAATGATCTAGACTTGGGTTATTGAAATCAGGGGTTTTTGCATAAGAAAATATTTTGAAATGAATTCAGAAAAAGTGGTTCATCTCTAGTACTTCAAGTATTATGGTATTGATTGAAGATCAAGATTCAGTAGCTATAGTCTAAAATTACAGCTTCTGAGAAAACAAATTGAGCAATTCAAAGTGAGATGTTGTCTTTCAGCTAACGACAGTTGAAATGGATGAGGGATCACCCAAATCAAGTGTGATGAACAGAATGTGGAAGCTGTCCTAGTGACGGTCAAAATGACAGCAAATAAATTTATTCAGGAATGCAGCAGTGACAATGGCTTCTCAAGGTCCTCCTCTCATAGAATCTTAAAAACTGATTGCAAAGTGAAACTGCTTTACATTTCTCTTTACCAAGGATCAACCCCAGGAAAAGCTTTGGCTGGCAAAACACTTCAGACAAGTGACACCATGGGAGGATTTTCTAGTCTGTTTGAGACTTATCTTTATACAATTGGGAATGTCAATTTGTACAGAGCAACAAGGTGATAGAAAAATACTTGTGTGCAATGAAAGCATCAACTTCGGTGGCTTTAGTCATTCAAGGAATCATCTGATCTTTTGAGTTGAGCAATGGAATTGGAGCAACATAAATTTCACTACAGTTTGTTATTTGCATCTTTAAAATTGGTTCTGATGATCCCCGCTAAGGTATTGTGGTCATAAGTCATAAGACAAGGAAGAGGGCAGCAATCGTTGGTGCAGGATGGGTAGCTCCTCATATAGCAAGACATGTTAACTAGGCCAAGGAGCAATTGGATGATCAGGACATTTCAGATGTGAACCATTTGACCTTCTTTGAGATTATCTCACAGGTCAAAGGTCAATGGAATGATTCCAAAGACTTTCTTAAAAAATTCAGAGAATAAGCTGAAGCGTTTGTGAAATTGACTCTTTTCAATATTTCTTTCCAACAGTTCTATCCAAAGTTAACCCAAGTGGAGCTATTGCATTATAAATAAAGCATGAGATTTTGGTAACCTGAAAAGTGCAGTGGCATTGTTGCACCATCTCATAAGACAGGAACCAAGGCTGCATTAGCCATATGGCTTAAACTCAAACCCTTGAAAAAAAAAATTACTGTGCTTTATATGGAAATTAACCGGGAAATGACATTTTGCTAATAGCCAATTAGGTGGCAAGATGAAGCTATCCTCCACAAACATATGTGCTGAGATGTGCTGCTTTTAAACCTTAGCAGGCTATCACTGAACAATGGATCAAACATCAAATAAGTGGGCAAGCCTTTCAAGGATGACTTGCATTATTGACATTGAAATTTTAAAATTTTTCACATGCGCTAGGTTGTGATTTTGGGAGAAAAACTTAAATGGAGCAATCATGCCATTTAATAATCAGAACAAAGCAAAATAAAACAATCTATTCTCAGTGTCCATTGTACACCTTGCATATTGACAAAAACACTGGTTAGCCTTTCTAAAAAAAAACAAAAAACAACTTTCATTCAACATGTTTTGGTCTTGTGCTGTGATGAAGTAGGCCAGATATGAAACTTGAAAGTTTCAAAAATAACAATAATAAATATAACGATATTTATATTGCATGCATTCCACTGTAAAGTGCTCTTATGTACTTTAATAAACAATTCAGATTTCAGGTTGTGCTTTAAAGATTCAAAACTATCACCCCTACGCATATTGGCAATAATGAGTTCCACATATCTGGAGTCCAGAAAGAAAAGGCATGATCTAACATCTATTATTTTTCCTTTTTCTGTTAAAGAGAGTTTGTAGGTGAGGAACACTTGGTTAAGCAAGGAACATATACAGTTGAAAGGCACTTTAAATAATCTGGACCATTCTTATTTAAACATTGAAAAACAATGTACGCTACTTTGTACTGAACTCTTTCTCAATTGGAAGCCAGTAAAGAGCCCACAGAATAGGTGAGATATGCTCCTGAAATTTAGATAATAAGATTTGGTAATAATTCTGACTGTTTTGTTTTGGAGGAGCTGTAGTTTCTTCATAGACTTTTAGGGGGAACCCGGAAAAAGAGAGTTGCAGTAATCCACCCTGCTAGTACTTAATGTATGGATCAACTTTTTAGCTGAATAAGTATCTGAAAAACCCCTTATGCGGCTGATAAAATCTTCAGATAGTAATGAATATTTTGACATAGTTAAGACATATGATCTTGCATAGTCAACAGGTATATAGGAGCAAACATTGTAAACTTTTTTTTCTTGCAATCTGCAGTGAATATTTATCATTTTTCTTTTAAATCTAAACATAGTATTAGCGCTCTAAGAAGATGGATGCCCTTGAGAAGACTGAAAAAGCATGGTGTGAGATGGATCATGCATGTGATTGGACTACAGGCACCTAATCTCATTCTCACTGTCTTGTGTAACAAGCAATCAAATGCAAACCTAAAAAGGCTATGTATATGATCAGATCTAGTGAACTCATTTCTTGCCAAGTGCAAATCAGCCAATCAATCCCCACATGCTAGACAAACAATGTAGTAAGAGTGGAGTCAAAGCCCAGTCACTCAAAACTGACCATAAAAACAACAAGTCAATGAAAGTATCCTTATTTACCATCACTATAATGGTGATATGAGCATTGTTGAATTAATTGACTAGGTCATTTTGGAACATTTATTAACGGTTAACGACTTAAAGCTCATTGTTTTCCCTGCCTCAATATATCTGCACAATATGCCTTGCTGTCTTAAGGGTACAGCCATGTGTTTGCTTAACCTTCCGTCAGCAGCTACATGAACATCTCTACCAACACCTATAGAAAGCTGAGATGTATAGCTTTATCGTGAAAATATAAAATGTAATAGTTTTCATTGTACATGCATTAAGTGGGAGCAAATGAAATCCATTTTGCGAAATTAGAACGTAAGGTTTCTATTTAGAATCACATTGTTAGGAGGAACAGCATGTGCGTGAGTGAAGGGCCAATTGAAAAGAAACAATTAAGTAGTCTGGAAAACCATGCACTTAGGCAGACCATGTTCTTGGAAGGTGTGTTGTTAAAGCCCAGGTACTGTAATTCACATTTTCTATGATGCTCTATGATTTTCTATGAGGCATAGTTAGTTATTTAGTGGCTTTAATGTCACTTTTCAACGTCATAGATTATGTCAGCGACGGTGCTATTTTGACATGGTTCGGTGCTGCCACACATGAGTGATAAGGTATAGCACAACTTGAATGACTCACCCAGTCACAGCATACTCATACCGGGCCGACCAGTCTCAGTACTGTTCTCACGATGCTGAGCGCCAAACGAGACAGTTACTAAAATGCCAATTTCAAAGTCTTAAGTATGACTCGGCCGGGGATCGAACTCGCGGCCTCCCGCTTCCGAGGCGGACGCTGTACCACTAGGCCATTGGTGTGCTGCCAAAGGCAATCAGCAGTCACGTGTTTCATTTAAATCATTGAAAAAAATACCCAACAATGATTGCCTCTCAAAAGTTCGTTATATTCATCCTTTTCAGAGCCATTCCATTTTTTGTGCTCTTCTGATCAATGTATTGAAACAACTATTCACTGACCAATTCACAACAAGCATTTCCCCTACCAGGCGCGTCCCCAGGCTGTGGATAGGGGAACGACCTCTAGATATAGAGGTTAGCTGCCAATAACAAATAAGCAGTCGCGAACAAACTGGTTTTCTGCTGCCTTGCAGGTGGGTCTTGGCTGACCAAAGGCTAAGG
>JAOWAY010413037.1:0-14588 GCA_028565895.1 Goniobranchus geometricus | reverse complement strand
CTAGATCTAGAGATCTAGAGTTGGTGATTTGTTCACCATGACCAATACAAAATGTAGGGTCAGCATCGCTGTTCTCATCAAAGTCATCGATTTCAACCTCAGACCCATCAGCATGGAAGGGCTCATCATCACTTTCCCCATGGAATGCATCTGAGAGCCAGTGTGAGCAAAACGGCTGAGAAAGTGAAAGTAGACCAAAAATGACTCACGTCAGAAAAAAATTCCCATCGGCCGTCTTATCGTACTAATGGTCAAAGGGGCAGAACTCCAGTAAAACAAATGGATTGGTTAGAGTTGTGTAAACTGCCCATACCGGTAGTGTGCCGGTACATAGTAGAAATAAAGAGGCAAAGTCCATCCCGGAGCCCCTCCGGTATCGGCAGTTTTAAGATGGACAGCCATACCGGACATGTACCGGTAGCGGCAGTCAGTGAGTTAAACTACAGTGAAGTCTTCATTCAAACCTCATAGAAGACTGGAAGAGAGAGAAAGACATTGAAAAAGCAAAAACAAAAGAGATTATATTCTTACAATTGGAGATTTGAACTCCAGAGAGTTTTAAAGTAATTTAAGCTACAATTAAAAAAAAATTTATTCTTGTATTTAGCTCTTGCCAAAATTTGGCGGCTGATAAAAAACAATTTAAGAGGCAAGAAAAGGCAACTAAAGCGCTTTGAAAACTCTACCGAGAGTAGAAGAATATGAGCCAAAATTTGTTTTCACAATCATCTCTGTTTTAAATAGCAACTGAAGTTAACGGGGTAAACAAAATCATGAAATTTTGAATTTGTCATGAGTTAGGTAAAATTGCCCTTCAATTGCAACCAAAACAGTGAACAAACTGCTTTCTTTCTAATATTCAGGAATGCACTAATACATCTAAGGCTGTCTACAAGAAGAAAATTTATCTTCTGTAGGGTGAAATGAAGTTTAATAGTGCATATAAAATGAGATGCATTTTAACCAGGTTTACTTTTATACTAAGAATTATCAATTTCATTTAGATTGACACGTTAATTACAAGAGCTAAAGAATTGACATTTTCCTTTATATCTTTTGCCAGCAAGATTCAACTGACAGAGTTTAATAATGGGAAAGGAAAAGTGGGGAAGTTTACTTATCCAATGCCGTTACTAGTGTTCAATTAAATATGTCACTTTAAAATAGATGCTGATTTCCTCACCTTGAGATTTTCATAATTGTCCATAATGACCGCAATGAACACACTCAGTACGACGTAGATGAAGATGGAAATGAACACATAGAGATAACAACGGTGGAAATACCAGATTGGGCTGCTGTCATTCATCAAGGCAGAGAAGGTGACAAACATGTCATCTCCGTTAACAAGTGAAAAGAGGCATTCAGATGATGTACTCAGCCTGCGGAACTGAAGGAACACAAAGATTAAATCAGATAGGCAAAGTGTAAAAAGAATAGAACTTGCAAAATAAAACAAATGTGCCCTTTCAATCACAAGTTGAGAGAAAGATGTCGGCATTTTAGTGACTGAAAATGTACAACAATCCACTCTAGCACCTCACCAATGGATCAATCAGCGATACATTAATGTTATCGGATCATAAGATTACCTTCCTATAATAAAGTGATATACAAAGGTTGGGTAAAATTCAGTTAATGAAAGTCCACTCAATGGTGGACATTTGAGACCCATAATAAATAATGCGATGTTTCAATAATATGCGGTGAAATGCCCAATTTGATAGCAATTGCTTCAACTGACAATTTTTGAGAGCAAAATTTTTTTAACACATTTTTCTCCTCATTCTTAAATTTTGATTTCAATCAGCAGTAAACCAACACAATATCACAAGACCAAGTTTTAAAAACTTGCAGTCATAGCCACTCATACCTCTTTACCATTAAACTGATATTGAATCCAATGTCAACTAAAACTCCAAAAACCAAATTCCCTATCATTCCATATTATATCATCTCACTGATCAATGCACAAAAAATCACTAAGTAGGATAACCCACCTTAATGTGGTAAGGAGAGAAGACCACCCATCCACAGAAGAGGAATCCAGTGTACAAGCAAATGGCACACACCAGAAACCGTACCACGTGAGGGAAGGAAGTTTTAAGGGTGAGGATGAGGACCTGATGAGGGAAAGGAAAATGCTTGTGCTGATTTAACTATACAAAACATTGTGGGTATGACAGCAGGTAGCATGAAAATACAAATAAATATAATCAAATATGTGAAATCTACTACTCCTTTAAATGAAAATGTGAGTAACAATGACATACAAAGTATTCTGCTACAGAATGTAAATCCCATTGCACAACATCACATAGGCGATCAATTTATATGCACTAAACAATCGTTATGCAACAGATGGCTCAATGGTTGAGGCATTGGTCTTGGAATTGGGACATCCTGGATTCAATTCCTGCCAGCGAGGATTTGCTGTTGTTTTTTTTCCCTTAACATAGGTGCCACAACCAAATTTTGAAAAAGGAGGAACTTAACGCAATTTCCGCGACAAACGACACTAAACAACACAAGACACAATGGACATCGGTGCAGTGTGTACAGGCAATGACATTAGACTAAAAAAACATCACTAAATTGATTCATAGGACACAAACCAACTTTGCAGGCTGGGATAACAATTCAAGCTGGGGCCCTAGATCTAATACTAATAGGCTAATAATAATAATCTAGATCTAGACCTACAATCTATATCTAGATCTAGACTAGTCATTTCAGGATTAGATCCAGCTGAAAACTAAATCTAGTAGCTGGACTCAGTTTGACAACTTACTACCTAGAACTCTAGTCTATCCTATGCTCTAGCTCTAAAGATCGAGATTCCAAATAATAGTAATAATCGATCTAGATCTCTATCTAATCTAAATCTAGATGTCTGGCCTACTCATTCTGGATCTAGATTTCATAATCTAGATCGAGATTTATTAATCAAGATCTTTATGTCTATTAGACATCATCATTAAGTACCAGGTCTGAGGCAGACATTGGCGACCATGATATACCATTCACTTCTTTGTTCAGACAATCTCAGGAAGTTCATGCTATTACTTTTCTGCTTTTCGTTTGTCATCCTTATGCTCTTCAATTCCAAACACGTCACTAACTAATAGTCCTGACTAATAATCTGTGTCGCACCAGACACACAATGCAATTTCTGGCTTGTTCATTTTTCTCACCTACTCAGAGAACAGTACCACAATGGTCAGTCTTCCCTGTCCAGGACCAATTCCATTTATTTTCAAATGTCCTTGTCGATTTCTCCAGCATACCCTCCTCTTTCAAGACAACCCGTTGTGTAGGCTAGTGTGTAGTGTCTATTCGTAGTGAATGATAGACCTAATCTTTTGAATGATAATCAGCAATGAGTACGCTAGTGGTCAGTTTCGCGCAACGTAGTTTTTAACTATCGCATTCAGACTTACTGACTTCCAACTTTTGCAATCGCGATACGAGTTCCGATTTTTTTTTCTTTGGAAAAGAAAATCAGAACTTGACCTGGCAAAATGAAAAAAAAATGGGGAATTCCGTTTTTCCGTGGAAATGTGGCACCTATGCTTAAGCTAGAAAATTTACCCTTATTCACTCAGGTGTTAAATGAGAACCTAGCAAATGGCTGGAACTGTTGCCTCAAATGTGCTACACTTCACTGTTTACTCCACAGGGGGTATGCCTGCTGGGGGGGTAAACTAAAGCGCATTGAGATTGGTCTAAAACGGTGGAAAGAACTATAAACATTCTAAACTAACAAATATAAACAAAAACACAATAAAATCGTGATAAGAGATATTCTCAGTTCAAGTCCTTTACTTTGAACACATGAACCAATATTTAATTTGTATATTTATTTACAGTCACATATAAAATCCAGCACAGCTTCGTAAGACAAAATAGGCTCTTTTTATAATCATCCACAGATAAAAAATATATGGCAAGAATAAATGGTACATACATTGTATGATTTGAAGAAGCTGAGATAACGTAGGAGGGATGTGTAGGAGAGATATATACCCAGTCCAAGGAAAATGCTGCACAATTCATAATTTTCTGAGGTGATACTGAAAACCTGAAAGAAAAACGGATCATCAATCAGTTGCATTTACCTGTGCATAAAGCATTTTTAACAGTTGTCTTCAAGCAAGCATTAAGTGTAAAAAATTCTGGTGAACATATCCATGAATTTCCATGATCTTATAACTGTTAATGGGATATTTTATTTGCATTTGCAAACTTTCATTAAAATTGACAGAAAAACATGTGTAGTGTAAAATCAACAGCAATTTGAGGTATCAAGAGAATACAACTTTACATAAAAAGAAAAAGACCTTGTTTATGGTAGCGATAAGAGAAACGTTCAATCCAATTGTCTTAACCATGAAGAAAACAGGTTTCCCAAGAAGACAATGGTGTTGACAGTGGTACGTGGCTGAAAAAAAAAACAACCCAATAATCTTGATTGAAACAAAAATTGCCAAATTTAATGCTGAGCCTTACATCCATTTCTGTAATAAATAATAATGAAGAAAGCCAGAAACGGAATTAAACCAGAAAAAGCAGACGAATGTGGAAGGAAAAGGCACTGCAGTGCTATCTAAGGCACTGTAGCGCTATCTATATTCTACGTAAACTAATTGAAAGAAGTTTAGAAGGCAATAAAGATGGTACATAACATGTTTCATAGACTATACAAAAGCTTTGGACAGATTTATACATGATGGCCACATGGACATACTGCAGGAACTGTCCATGGGTAGCAAAGACCAAAGAATTATAAAGGAAATATATTGGAAACAAATGGCAGCAATAAGGATAGGACAGGACATTGGGGATTAACAACCTATAAAAAGAGGCATAAGACAGGGCTGTGTGCTTTCCCCAAATCCATTCTCAATATTTATGGCAGGAAAATCGTGAGAAACATTTCTAACCCTACAGAAGCGCTTCCCAGGCATGCCAGGATTACACATCCCAACGCCATGCATGGAACACTTATGACAGAGTGAATGTAAACAGGGACATTATAAATAATATACGCTAGCTATACATCCATCCTCACCCTCATGGCTGAAGGAGAAAGAGATCTACAAGCGCTAGTTCCCAAGATTGTTATTGAAAGTGAGAAAATGGGACTCAGTTTGAATGACAAGAAAAGCGAAACAATGGTAACCTCAAAAGAGAAAACACAACTGACACACAGCATAAACATAATGGGAAATATGCTTCACCAAGTAAAGAAGTTTAAGTATATGGGAACATGGATCTCGACAGATGGTAGGAGCGGAGCAGAAATCGAAATAATATAAAATCACTTTTTAATCAGTCAAGCCAATACTGCCTTCTAGCAAATGAAGAATTTTATTGCCAAAAACCATCTTATGTACTAATAGGAGTCATGAACAATAACACATTTTTAAAAGCAACTGGAAGCAGCAGAGATGTAGTTTTTAAGAGGGATGGTTTGGATTCCTTGGGACAGACGGGAAAACAAACAAATACATACTTGAAATATCAAGGGCTACTCACTCATTCATGAGGGAAATAAGAAAGTGACAAGCAAAATTTATGGGTCATGTGATGAGTAGAAATGACGTGGAAAACTTGCTGACAACCAGAAACATCGAAGGCATGGAAGGCAACATAAAGGATGAAGGACGTCATATAAAAATAGATGGGAACAGAATGAAATAATGCACAAACGATAAAGAGGATGTATAAAAGAGTGGAGAGGAAGACCATGATCACCAGCACAGAAACACACAGCACACGATGATGATGATAGGACTGCCATGTGCTTTATCCATTAAATGAGTTCATATAACAACAGGATTGAGCCACATTACACATAAACGTACACAAGTTTAAAAAAGAAAGAAAGAAAGATAACACTGATTTTATTTCAAAAGAACAATGGGCATCCACACCAAACTTGAATCCAATGGACTAGTGTATTTGGGATGTGTCGACAGAAAAATGTGTATAGTCAACAGACAATACCAATTACTGAGGACAACCTCAAAGACAGAATTAATAAGTGCTTGGAACAGATCAAAGATGTGCAGATTAAGATATCAGTTTGGAAGAAAAATTCAAGGAATGTCATCCAACAAAAAGGCAGACCAACCGATCATTTAGAACAATAAATTTGTGAGTATAAGAATCAAAAATGAGTTTGCTGTTGATATTTTAAATTTTCATAAACTTTGCTTATACAATTTACTAAGAATAACCCTTTATTTGAAATGACATTTTTGTCTTCCTTGCAAGAAGCTTGCAGCCTAGCAGAGAGGCTTGTTGGGTCTTTTTAACAACACTCAGCAAACAAATATAACTCTTGTTATCTTCACACCACAATATTTAACAATCTTGCGATCAGGCTTGTTTCAACAAAATTATGCTCTTTAAAAACAAAATGCTGTTGTCCAGTTTAATGCTTAACATTTGCTTGGCTTGAGGTAGGCACCTCTTGAATAATCTTAGCTTGTTTAAATTATCTCTTTGTCCCCATAACAAGCCTATGGCAGCTGTGAGATGAAACTTTCAAAAGGAGAAACAATCAAATTCATGTCAGGTATACAATCTGATATTGGGTCTTCTATGCATTTTGTTAGTACTGGTAGTTAAAATTCTTACCCGGCTTTCCAACTGTATCTTAAAGGCTGATCCAACAATGGTGAGAATGTCATTGCAAATGATGGTCACATACCACAAGTTGATGTATTCCATTTGGTTGGAAAAGCTCAAACGTTTACCCTTGTTGACACGGAAATATTTGTTGGTAATCTAAATGAAAATTCAATGAAAGGTGTTATAAGAATGGATAAATTGACTGCTTTTAAGAAATACTGGTCTTAATAATAACAATTGTCAAAAGTTATCAGCTTGAAAAAAAACCCCCAACAATAAACCCACTACTTAGTTATAATATTTATGTATTCTAGACTGGAGAGATTGGTGTGTGTATGAATGTGGAAGTACGGGATGTAGGGTGAGGGGAAGGAAGAACCATAATCATCAGGTGTCTTGTTGACAAGTGCCGATGATCAAGTCCTTCCACACTTCTTGATTAGAGGTTGCTCTGATATTGTTGTTGACATTAACTACTCTCATCAACTTTGCTTTCCTTTTCCAGTTTTTTTTTCTTTGCATTGACCGTGACTCCTCTCTCATTCATAATCATAATATATGTTGTAATTAAAATGTTCTGTTTTCGCACCTCTCTTTTAACTGGGTTGGGTTTTTTGGAAGGATTGTTTTGTGTTTTCTTTTCTTTTCATGTCTATTGTAGAAGCAGAAAAGAAGATACAATTACATTCATGACGTAATCTGATATCTGGCCTTGGCCTAAAAATACCAAGAACTTGTACCAACCACAAAGACCTCCTGCTCAGGGATCAACAGGAAGTCTCAATCTGAAAGAGGGACAAAACCGTCTTTCTTTCCTTTTAAAAATTCTGTTTAATTCAAGGTAGCACCTGATAAAACAAAGGATAGTGATAATTCTTGCTCAGCACAGAAAGCATACATGCCTAATAAAGTAATATATTCATTATTGCTGTGATGAAATGGAAAAAGCAACTCACTCGCCGCAGGTTGTTGGAACGGCTTAAAGATCGTGAGCAAAGCACTGTTGAAACTGCACATAAAAACATAACAGCAACATCCAGAGCGATGACTTTGGTCTTGAGATCATTCATTTCAGCTGTGTACAAAACAAAAGTTGCAACAAAATTCAATTACAATCTAAACTAAAAGCCTCACCCCTGAATTTAAAACCAAGGTAACAGAGGAAATGAAAAAAGCAGCAAATTTTGGAAACCCCGCCCTCCTAATTCTATTTTACAGTATCCTTACAACTGTTTCCATCAGTCATGGGTGCCACAACCAAATTTTGAAAAACGAGGAGCTTAACGTTGAGAATGTTGATTTCCATGACAAACAACTCTTAACGGCACAATGTACACTGGTGCAGGGTGTTCAGGCATGACAAGACAAAAGAAACAATCACAAAATTGATTCATTATTCAAAGGGAACGAACGACTTTGAAAGTCAGAGCCCTAGATCTATTAGGCCTAATAATAATCTAGACATATATCTAGATCTAGGTTAGTCATTTTAGGATTAGGTCAAGCTGAAAACTAGTGGTTGGACTCAGTTTGACAACTTACTTCCCAGAACTCTAGATCCAGATCTAATCTATTTAAAGCCTAACTATAGAGATCGAAATTCCAGATAACAGTAATAATAGATCTCCATCCTTATCTAGATGTCCAGCCTTCTCATTCAAAACCTAGATCTCTATATAATAAAAAGGACCAAGTGATAATCTGTGTCGCACCAAACACAGAAAGCCGTTCCTGGCTTTTTCAGTTCTCTCGCATACTCAGAGAAAAGGGTGTCGAAATGGTCAGTCTTCTCGGTCCAGGATCAATTCCATTTTTTAAATGACAAGTCTTTTGAATAATTGAAGCTCAACGTCAATGCATGAGTAGGCTAGAACTAGTAGTTTAGCAGTTTCCCGAATGGTAATTTTTGACTATCGCATTCAGCTTTCCATGACCTCCGATTTTTTGCTTTCGCGATCCGAGTTCCAATTTCTTTTCTTTGCGAAAAAATCTTAACTTTATCCGGCAAAACGGAAAAAAAAAGCAGAATCCCGTTTTTCGACGGGAATATGGCACCTATGATCGGTAAATGGGATAAAATGTCTTCAGAAATGCTTTTGGACAAACAAAAATGTCAGTCAAAAATTGGCGTCATCTCTTATGTCAAAATAAAAAAAGAAATCTATGTATAATAAATCTGCACATAGTCTTATATGAGATTTGAAGACAAAATGCACCAACCATTGAGTTGAGGTCCAAGATCAGAGCTGCCACCCCCATTTGCGGAAAAAGTGTACAAGCAGGCCAAAAAAAGAGGAAGATTGGGGGAAAAAGTGTACAATCATGCACGCAAGACAAAAAGCTCACATTTTAAGAAGCAAAATGCATTGTATATTAACGACCCCATATCAAAGTAAAGTATTCAATATCTTTCATACTTAAATATTGTACTAACCTTTGTCAACATGTTTTACTGTGGGTGATGCCCATGATGTTCCACGTAGATGAATTAAGAATGTATTTACATCATTGAAATTAGAATTTTAGCTTTCTTACAATTATTTACAAGTTTTTTCTCCCTTTATGAACTTTATTTGTGTGCCAAAATGTATTATTTTTTTATTTTTCAGATTTCACGATTTCATTGTCGTTCAATGTTCTCACATAACTCCTCCTTCCACACCTGATCGTATTTTATCTTTTTAGACGGAGGCCCCTTTTTGAGATCTAGATCTAGATAAGATCATAATTTCTAAGTTTCCTTGCTAGATCAAGATGTAAGTAATTAATCTTTAGATGACAAGTGGGTCCAAGACCGTGATCCGCTTGACTCCAAGGTAGACTAGATTGGCACGATTCTAGATCTAGATCTAGATCAAGATCTGTTTCAAGATCGTGATGTTTTAGATCTAGATCTAGATATATCTAGATCTTGGAATCTAGAATCTAGATATCTAATCTGACTAAATTCCCAAAAAATATGAACTGGATCTAGGGGGAAAACTCCGTAAACTCACTATCACGTAATCACAGTGTATGACAGAAAGTATCCAATTCACGCACGAGGGATAGATGAAAAAGAATGGAAGTGGAATGTTCACGAATAAACGCTTCCGGCCGGGCCAGCGTAACTCTTCGATTCATAAAAAAAAAGGATGGTTTCAAAATATCGTTGAACAATTAGTCCTATAAAAATCAAGTGCGATGATTCTGCACAAGAGAAAACGATGTCGATTGTGCCGGCAAGGTGCACAAGCGTACAAAATTTTAAAAAACGTACAAATCCGCTTTTTTGGCGTACAGTTGGCAGCTCTGCAAGATGCTCCACGAAACCCTAGTAGAGTCAAAGTGCAAACAGAGATGTACTTTGATATACAAGCACTATGGACCTGCCACAGGAGAAAATGGTATTATAGCTCATCAATTGAAAAGACGGGAAATTATACAACACTCTTTCAGCATCAAGTAGTGAGAGGCACTTACTGATAACTTGGTCAGCAAGCTTTCCTTGGCAATTAATTTCCACTGGAGTCGTATCCAGGTCTATCACCAGCTGACCACTCCTGTCTGTATTTTCATATGTTATCTGAAATAAAACAAACAAAATGGCAAAAAAATTATATTTCAGGGTGTCCAAGGAAAATCTACCAGATACTTAAAAAAAAGAAAAAAATCCACCAATTACTAATAAGATGACCAAAATAAAATTCAAATACTGTCTTTACATTAAGCTGGTAATTACTACAACTCAAACATGTACAACTAATCAATGTCATTCATATTTTATAACTCAATGTTTATGTCTATCAAACCCTTCTGTCAATGAAATATTTTGTGCCCATCAACCTATGACGCACGTTTTTACACCAAATACATATGCCTGTCTTAACAACAATTAATAAAAATAAGTTCATTTTTAGAGCCCCTAATTTCCAACAAATAGTGCTCAATACAACACAATGAACAATTTAACAAATGGATGGATTAATATCATATAACAATAAAAATCACCAATTACATTATCATTACATAATACAGTAATAAAGGTAAGATCACCAATCTTAAATACTTTAACTCAACAAATAAACATGTAAGAAAATCATGCAATATTCTCACATTAGAAACTTATGCCTGCCAGGCCACCTCCAATCACTGAAATTTTTACACTTAAATGTTTATTCATGCCACTCGTACTTCCCCCAGTCACTGAAATTTTTACATCCAATGTTTATTCATGCCACTCGTACTACCTCCAGTCACTCACATTTTTACATTCAATGTTTATTAATGCCACTCGCACTACCTCCAGTCACTGATATTATTTGACTCAATGTTTATTCATGCCACTTGTCTTTCAGTCACTGACAATTTTACACTCAATATTTATTCATGCCACTCGTCTACCTCCAGTCAACCAAATTTTTACACTCAATGTTTATTCATGCCACTCCTACTATCTCCGGTCACTCAAATGTTTACACCCAATGTTCATTCATGCCACTTGTCTACCTCCAGTCTCTAGAATTTTTACACTCAATGTTTATTCACGCCATTCGTATTACCTCCAGTAACTCAAATTTTTACGCTCAATGTTTATTCATGGCCCTTGTCTACCTCCAGTCACTCAAATTTTTACACTCAATGTTTATTCACACCATTTTTATTACCTCCAGTCACTCAAATTTTTACACTCAATGTTTATTCACACCATTTTTATTGCCTCCAGTCACTCAAATTTTTACACTCATGTTTATTCATGCCACTCGTACTAACTCAAGTAACTGATATTTTTTAACTTAATTACCTCCTGTTTTCACATTTCGTTGTAATATTTAATTTTCAAATTTAATGGGATTTTCTAACATCCTCTCAAAGCAAAAATTCATGTGAACAGAGGACTTCAATGTCAACAAAAAGAGACTGCAACAACAAAAACATACTTTCCTCACTTTTGAGGGATGATGATATTCATTCACATTCTAGAAAAAAAAATCTGTCCTCAAATCTCCTTTATCGTTTCCTCTCTGCTTTAATCGAGAGTAGTTGTTTTGAAATGCTGATCCTTTATAAGAATTCACCGAAATTGTCTCTTTTATAGACTTCTAAAGTATTTTTTTCTCCACTTTTTCTTTTCTTTATATATTTGTCTACTCTCCTGTGCAACTATCAAACATCTGATCTACTCACATGCAGAGTAATGTCATAACATGTTGGTCCATAATGACTTTCCACGAGATTCAGATGGAATGTGCGGAAATTCATCTTCAATTGTAAATCAATTGTCCTGAAAATACAAAGACAAAGTAACCTTTTTTCATCATGATCTATGTAGAAAGAATAACAAAATGGGAAAAGATCTGAAATAACAGCTTAATATCCATGTTTCACCTGGCATCTACCCACTTGAAATGCTCTTAACAGAAATCTCAAAATTTGTCGCGATTTTACTTGAAATGACATTTTACTTGACATTTTTACCACTGCCACATCACTGTTAACCAACATAAATGCATCTTTTAAATAAAGCTAAAGCTCGGTAACTGAAACAAAGACATAAGATTGCGCATCTACTAGTAAGATCTCGTAACTTGAAGGTTATGAACCTAAGTGCTCATGATGATGGTATTTTTAAAGTTCAAATACAAAGAAAATATTGATATATGAAAATGAACCAGTTCAATTCACAGTTTATCTGAATAACGCTCACCTGTTAAATGCTATTGTCATGTTGTTTTCCTTGAGGAATGCCATGATGTCGAACGTACGATTTTCAGGAGTCCCACTTGGTTCCAATTTAATGCATTCTTGATGAAAGAAAAGGACAGTATGGTGTCAAAGCAATCTGAATTTTTTTTTTATCATAATAAGTTTCAATTCATGTAAGGACAAATAAGACAAAATAGCAAATATACTGTCAATTGAAGCCTGAAATACATCAACAAAATTTTATACAGGCTCCTAGAGCCACTAGAAAATGCCGCCACATTTCATTTAGCTCATAAATAGTTATAACTCTCTGTAAGATTCCAAAGTGATAGTGTGAGCTTTCATTCACTCTGATATAAACATAGACAAAGAATTGGTGAAGACTGTACAATGTTTTTTCCGAGAGATTTTATCCAGAGACAATGTAAACAACAGGACATCATCTTTCATGACAGCCTGAATATACAGTAAGTTGGCACTAACTTCTGATATTCCAAGACAAATTGTAAGTTGGCACCCGACTCGGAAGATTTTCTCAAAACAGAAGACTAGCCCTTACTTCATTCCATACAGAAAGAGTTGGCACTCACATAAATCAATGATTTTTTCCAAAGACATAATGCTTGGTGGAAATGACCTTCAATGATATTCCTATACAGTCTTAATTTATATGATATGTATTTCCATAAACAATATCAAGTTGACAGTCACTCTTGATGATATTCGCTTACAAATAATGTAAGTTAACACTCACAATTTATTATTGTCTCAAAGACAATGTAATTTGACATTCATCATTCATGATATTGCTATACACAATGTGTGGCAGCATGGCTGTGGGGCCAAAGCGTTCGACTATAACAGCAAGGTTCAAAGTTCGAGGCCAGGTCGCGCCATGACTCTGATTAGTCCTTGGGAAACATCATCTAAACATCTAAACACATTTTCCTCACCCCACTCAGGTGTCATTGAGTACCCGACCATGGGCAGAGGAAGATCCTGTCAGTATGCTAAAGCAATAGTGCCAGTAAAATGGCTGCATATCAGCATACTCCACATGGAGTTAAGATGGCATTTGGTTGGAAGGGGCCTGTCAGGGCACAATTGTACAGCAACATGAGCACATTTAGTGGAATTAGCGCTTTATGAATGCTCTCATAATGTAAGCTGGCACTCACCCTTGATGATATTCCCAGACACAATATAAGTTCCATTAGGAAATTCAATGAAGGAATTTGCTCTGTAGCACAAAGTAACTGGTAATATTTCATGTGATGTTGAATTAACACAGAAGTCAATGGAAGCCAAGGACTTCTTGGGAACTTGATAATACTGCAAAAAAAATGGGCAGAGCATAATGGTAATACTTGAACTGAAAATGCAGAAAACAAGCACAGATTGTTTAAGCATCTTTATTCTTCTTAAAATGGAATGGAAAATCTTTATGCCATAAGGTAACACTAGACGAGGATATGGAAAAAATATGACAAAACCAATTAAAAAAAAAAAAAAAGAAAGAAAAGGATTTATTGTAACAGATGAGAATAGAAAATGGACACAACCCATGATGGTCTACCTCTATTCCTTACTTTATTCATCCTCATCAAGTCTAGCTATATTTTCCTTAGGATGTTGTTCACTTGATTTTGGAAAGAAAGATCAGAATTTTTTTAAAACCCACCCAAATTCTTCTCAACATCTGAAAAGCTGATGTTATGCGATCTCAAAAAGATATGGAGGAATGAACAACATTTTTAAGCATTAAAAGTCTACAAATAAGGATAACTTGTTTTTTCATCGTACAACATTAAGCTAAGATTCACTTAAGACTTAATTTCATTGAAACATTGCTGCAAATGATTAGTAAGAGTAAGAAGGTGGAAATTTTTCGCTGAAGTGAAGGTGGAATCATAAATCTAAGTATCATCAGCATAAAAATGGTCTTTCAGAAAAAATTGAGGAATCACATTACTGGGGGCTGCATATACATTTCAAATAAAACTAAGCCTGAATGAATGATCAGCAAATTTAACACTATTGATCATGACAGTCTGTTTACAATCAGTTAGAATGGCGGTTAATGGTAGATGGATGCAATCCACTCGATAATTGAATTGAATTGAATTGAATTGAATCAACTTTATTGTCCAAAAAGACACATCGCTTTGCATTTTACAGCTTGAAACTAAACACAATCATCCACACACATGAACACACACACATACACACACAAACACATCCTGTTTCATTTTGCATTGGTGTTA
>JAOWAY010412926.1:0-14593 GCA_028565895.1 Goniobranchus geometricus | reverse complement strand
TCATTGGAGAGAGGAATGAAAATCAAATGAAAAGAAAACAACTAATCTGAACACAGCCCTGAGATCATCCCTATGGGGATGTACTGGGTTTGAATTCCAATCAATCAATCAATCAATCAATCTAGTAACATCAGATGGTAGAAGCATAAGTGGTGAGATAAGAAAAGAATAGCTATGGCCAAAGATACATTCAAAAAAATGAAATCAATACTGACAAATAGAAACCTAAGAATGAACACCAAAATAAGGGTAAGGAAAACATACCTATGGTCAGTACTACTATATGGGTGCGTGTGTTGGACAATAAACAAAGAAACAGAAAAAAAACTAGAAGCATTATAGATATGGTTTATCAGAAAACTAATGAGAATATCATGGACCAAAAAAAAGTCTAATGAATCAGTATAGAAAGATGCTAATCTTGACAGATCATTATTCAAAACCATACAACAGAGGCAACTACAATTTTTAGGATACATTTGCCACCATAAAGACTTAGAACAACTAACCATAAGAGGAAAAATAGAAAGCAAGCGCAGTAGAGGAAGACAGAGAATAACTTGTATTGAGAGTCTTAATTCATGGGCGCTGAATGGTAGCAACAAGAGCCTTACAAGATTAGCTGAGGACAGGGATGAGTGAAGGACATGATTGCCAATGTCTGTTCCAGACAAGGTTCCTGTGGAAGAAGACAGAAAGAAGCTGTTATTTTGTCATTTTTTACGGCATATTATATTTTGAATGTTAGGATTTTATTTTATCATTATAATTCATTATGCAACTTAGTCTAAAAAAGATCTTGCCTGTATTTTAACACTGTGAGACATTTATATAAGATGCTTCAATAATTCCTCTCCAATGTTCATATGAGTTTATTTCTGACATCAAGTAAGTTTTGTTTTCTAGTGGACATGCTCAGTAAGCCAGACAACCGGGATTGATTGTATGTATCATAAAAAAATAAGATGGGATTTTCCCTATTTTTGTGCTACCTTGTTATGTGGCAACTAGGACGTGAATGATTGGTCATATGGCTAAGAAATTATAATTTGTCTTTCCTTTGGTGAGAACTGTCATTAAAATGGGCCAAGAATTAATGTTTTCATGTATCTCTCTTTAACTCTTTTGTGCTTTGTGAGAACAAAAAAGAGACGCACTTTCTCATTTAAAATTGTTGATTTTTTGAACTCTTTGTTCCACAGGGTCGCCTGAGGATGCTGTCATTTGGCGAGGAGCCAAAAAGTCAGGTATGATCAAACAATTTCTGCGTGATGTTGATTGGGACAAATTGGATTTCCTTCTAATTGACACACCGCCTGGAACATCTGATGAACATCTCTCATTAGTCCAGTTTTTGTCTGGGGCTGGCATTGATGGGGCAATCATAGTGACCACACCTCAGGAAGTTTCTTTAATTGACGTGCGGAAGGAAATTAATTTCTGTCGCAAAACTTCAGTTCCCATCGTTGGTGTTGTGGAAAACATGTCTGACTTTGTATGTCCCAAATGTCATAAATCCTCAACCATTTTCCCACCAACCTCTGGAGGAGCAGTGAAAATGGCCGAGACTGTTGGGGAACCTTTTTTGGGGAGTTTACCCTTAGATCCCCGTCTTGCAAGGTGCTGTGATGAGGGCAAGTCATTCCTGGAAGAAGTTCCAGATTCTCCAGCTACATCAGCCTTTCTAAGTATTGTAGATAAAGTGGTTAGTTATTGTGGAAACAGACGCAAAATCAAAGACCGTGAAATGGCAATGGATGGGGAAGCAACAATGATGGACACATCATAAAACTCATCTGCAGGTGAAATATGGGAACAGATTTTCTAGTTTATATGTTGAAAATACAGTCCAATGAGTCAATGGATTTTTTTTTTGTCAAGCTAATCGGAACTTTTCATTAAATAATAGTTTTCTACTTGTCCTCTGTTCTTTGCTTTGTATTTCATTCTGGTCCATAGACAAAGCTTTTGTTGTATTTATGATAAGTTGTATTAGTATTAATCACCCCTCAAGCAGTTCAAACTTTTTTTTTCTTTTTTGAATACTCATGGGGGTTTAGAGGATAACAATGAAAAAAGATGATTTAATACATGAAGGAGATAGCAATACATTTTTTCACTTTTATGAGGCAGCCTGCTAACAGCAGTCATGTTGCACCGGAAGTTTGTTTTGAGATAAGAACAGGCTAGAAAGGTTTTTGGGTCACCAGAGGTTGAAGTTGTTTTGGTGCCATAGTCAGCATCAAAAACTTTCTGCATCTCAAATTTGACCTCTAAATATTTCTTAAAATCAATCTTCATCTTCTTCATGGTTTGTTTTCCTATGTTGATCAGAGGCTAAACATAACCACAGCATTGGGTCCAATTTAGAAATGGAATCCATTGTGCTTTTATTCAATACACTGAAAAGCAACCAACAAACAACAGCTTGATAAGAAATTCTGATTTAGAAAATGAATAAATCTGATTTTACAAATTACCCCACAATTTCATTGTTTGGGATTGATTTTGTAGATTTTAGTACCAATCTTCAGACTCATTGTGTTGGTATCTGTTTTCAAAACCATGTCAAATGCAATCCATGTAAAAATGTCATCCATAGACCACCATACATTTCCCTGGCAGTCATTTATGATGCAATAATATAGACGATTCAGATGACAATGTCCTGGCAGCCAATTAAACTGTCAGGATGGTCATTAGTCATCATTGCAATGTTCAACCAATCAGAATAGGAACCTTGGGAATGAATGAGAAGCCTGTATATGAAAAGACGTGTAGATCAATGAAAATTGACATGGGTGGAATCTTTTGAAAGACTTTTTATTGTATTCACTTATTTAATGTTCACCGACAACAATATTTGAACAATAAAGGCTTGATATAAATCCATGACTTAACTCTTTGAACCTGAGCAGCTGCACAGTGTGGCCAATAGTTTTGCCATAATGGATAAACGGCTGCACACTGCGGCCAATAGACCCATGTTTTTATTATCACTATTGAACAAGAGGAACGCACAGTTCCAGCCTCCGAACTGTATAAGGTACAGCCCACTTAACGGAAGACAAGCTGTGTAATATCTTTAGATCTGTGGCTTTTAGTTGCACATGTGTTATTATGAAGATGTGGAATTCCTGTAAGCTCTTGATTGCTTCTTATGATGTATGTATTGTATGTCCATCACCTTTTCTTATAAATATCAACTTCAAACACGTTTTAAATATTATTTATATGCGCTCACCACATACAAGCTTGTTGGGTTTGTTTTTGATTTTCCTGTATTTGTTTCACTTTTTACTAAGTTCATATCCTTCATTTTCCTTTTACAATGTACAACCAACTCTTTGGTTGTTGTAGAAAACCAAGGCTACTGATTTTTTATTGTTTTTTTTTTTTTGGTAAGTGTTAGTTAAGATTGTCTGGTCAGCAATTTATAGGGAAACCATTTAATTTAAATTATAGAACTATAGTGTTCTAGCCCCACTGTTTGCCGATGATCCTATTGATTATACAATGCACCATCTGTTCCTTTGCAAAATATGGCTAGGAAGACTGATAACAAGACAACTGGAAACAGCCCCAAAACACATAGGAATCTAAGCTGACAGCCATCTCCATGACAACAAACTATGCCGGGAAAATTAAACGCATGTAACAATTTGCAATGTCACAACAAACAGTCACAATAAATATACCGTACCCATACAAACAAATGAAAAGCTTTCTCAAGGGACTCATAAAAATAAATTTCAGATACACCCCACCTTGACAACTTTTAATGACATTTATTGAGAGAAAAGTTTAATCAACAAAAATTCAATACAGTGGTACAGTTTGAGGCATTTGGCAGTCAATCAGGCCAATCAATACTGTGATCCTACACAGGACATGGTATTAGTATTAGCCTAAAATGTAGGTAACAATGGTACAAATGTAATTTAAAAAAACAGCCAAGCCATTTCAAACAATATCAAAGCAACTCAAGTCAATGTGTTCTTATATTAGAACATATACCTGTCGGACACCTGACAGATTCAAATGTGCATCATGCAATTTGTTACATGTCTTTGAAATCTTATCTCCTTTACAAGAATACTATGATTTTACATTCAGTGACACTTCTTTTTCTTCTTCTTCTTCATCTTCTTTCATCTTATTCCAACTTTTTCGTTTTATAGGTGTCACCACAGCATTTCACCATTTTATATGTGCTGCACCAGAAATGACACAGGTTTTAGTTTTATGCAGAGAAGGAAGGACATTAATTAAGAATAAGCTTCAAAGTTTATTAAATCTTCATGATAACTGATAAATATGTACTAGATTTTGGCAGTGTTTCTCTTTCAATCTAAGTTACAGCCAACAATGAACTCAAAGATTTCTTTACTATGCAATGGATGATGACTGATCTGGCTTACGGTAATTGCTCTACAGTTGGTGTCAACGGACGTATAAAGCATTTTATGGCATTAATTAACATTTCAAATATTAATCACAGATTGCACTTTGTACGTGAAATGAGAATTAGAGGTTGAAAAAAAAACACCACCTAATCCAATAATAAAACAAAACAAAATACAAAAAAGATCAGCAATTTGATGATAATTTCATACAACCTTATATTGGAAATAGGGATCTGAATCATGAATTAAATAATAATATGTAAACACTTACACAAAAACAAAACAAAACAACGAACACAAATCTGCTGTACTGCTCAAGAAATGTCATACTTTTCATTATGACTTATTAATCTGTGAGACAACATTGTTGTACTACAAACCAATAGCAGCTTATGGCAGAGGCCAAGGCAATGAACAAAAAAATTAAGCCTTTTTACATTCCATCACAGACTGCAAAACCAAAATAAAATCTTGTTAACAGTCATCACAAGCCTATTCATACATACAGGCACACACACAGACACACACATGAGCTGAACTTGCGGTGAAGACAGCTTTACTTGAGTCAAGCCAACAAATGCTCATCCTGACAATGATTTGGAAGGGTGACAAGGTCGACGGTATTCAAACTGCCTCTAATAGTTGTAAAACTTTTAGTACAGTGATGCATATTATAATTAGTTTGCATGGCTATTACTGGATAGATTAAAGTACTATTCATTGTAACAATGGGTAGAGAGGGTAAAACAAAACTTTCAATTTCCAATGCTTATGTATTATACTTACAAAAATAAGGAAGAAAAACAAAACGGGAAAGCAGACAGCATGAAGTTGTTACAAAGGAATTCAAATCAAAATTTCATACCACTGTCACTTCTATTATTGTCATCGAGAAGGCCAATGTGTCAATTGAGTGGGAAAAGTCAACCAGCTTTACATAAAATTGTATAACAATTAAGACACCGTTTTGGCTAAATAAAGTGAAAATAAATACGAAACACATGTTACCACTGCAAAATTCCATTTGCCTTATTTGATTTTCATGAATTTTAAGGAAATGCAAAATAAATCTGATGCATGATTTCAACTCAAGAGTCTTGATTTTGTAAAAATTACATGAAATTTAAAAACAACAGTACTCTCTCATTCATCATAAATTAAAGTTTCTAGCTTAAAGACTTGCCTTCAAGAAAAGCTGTGCAAAGCATGTGGATATTTAAGAAAGATGTGAAAGAACAAGGGGTCAAAATGGGCTTTTATAGCCTGGTTCATGGAAGATGGTAATGACTAAATAATAAACCTGGCAGCTGACAATGTCTTAAACTCCAAATAAAAATAAATGACCTCTTATGTTTAAACTGAAGTTCTTGGGACTCATGACTTTATTTTGGTTCAAACATTCTTTGGTTTAAGCTTGTGCCTTGAAATAGACAAGGGGCAGTATGTGTGTGTGTGTCTGAGTGTTAAAGTGAGTTTGTTTTGGTTTAGAACTTAATACAGTTTGAGTCAGTGTGAGCAATGAGCACTGTGTGTTTGTTTAGTGTGAGTGTGTCTATGTTAGCCTTTCAAGGGGAGAATGGCTGGTGGCAGCTGGTGGCCTCACAGGAGCTACAAAGGCGTGTTACAAACAATGAGGTTGTGAGGGTAAGGCAATTAACTTTGCCATGGACTTTTAGTTTAAAGAAAAGGGATTGTCAACTACGGCATTAACATTTTAACAACCCATAGGTCAGGGTTGGTTTTTTTTTTTTTCTATTTAATCAAATTAATGCCAGTTGTGCAATGCAGGTTTTAAGTTTGTTGATAACTCGGTAGGAATGATAATAATAAATATAAAGGAGGACAGGCAACTTTCACTTTTTTTTTTTTCTGGTTTAGAGCGGGTTTTTTAAAGAGGTTCACAAATGTTTGCTTTGAATGTTTTCCAATATAGGTGATCATTCAACGAACACAAAAACGTTGCTTCATACACCTTCTCATGATGTACAGCATTGGAATTGGTTCTATTCAGAAGGATTCAAAAAATGAACTGGTATCATTTTTGGTATGAACCACAGACTTGAAGGCCTAATTTTCAATTTTAAAAATATTAAATACTGTAAACAGTAGTGACCACCTCAGATTTGCTGATTTCCTGATCTCAGTTCAAAAACTGCAGAAGATCCTGTTTTCCTCTGGTTTTTCTACAAAATTTGCCCAACACATCCAAAGAGACAGACAGAGAGAGAGTCAGAGGGTTACACAGACAGACAAGAGACTTCGTCATCTGATGATGTGAGGTGTCAAAACCTGCCTCAGGAAGTTTTTTCCTATTGGATGTCATTGCCATGGTTAAGAATGGCAATTTCTCATTCATTCAACTGGAGCGCAGTTGAAAAGTTCCTTTTGTAATTATATATGTTGTCTCCCTTACCTCTTGCCTAACATAATAACCTGTAAATTCCAACTTTTCAATTTTTTCCAGGGGTGTGAGATCTTAGGCAGTCAGTGATGTATCAGTTTGTATGCATTTCCATTAAAACTCATAAAAGTAAAATCATCCAGAATGAATTCTACATCAATAATATACATCTTAATACTAATACTTGATGGACAATTATGATAATTGCAAGAAACAAATGACAAAAGTTATGATAAGGTTCTTACTTCACCTTTCCTTGGTTCATGACTGAAAACAGTGGCCGAGAAATTGAGAAAAATTAGTTGACAAACAGTAAAGCACCTGTAAGCAGCTTGCATGGCAACAAAATGTCAACTCCAATGACAAAAAGTACAAAATAATGCACATTTCACTACTTACACAGCAAAGTAAAATTATCAGACAATGAAAATGAAGAAATATGAAGATGCAGTGATGCCATGTCACTTACAGGTCCAAATTCAACTCTAGGAATTTAGTCACTATTATAGGATAGCTTCCTCTACGCGAACTAGGAGTAAGACTCAAGGAAGTACTACAGCTTGGCAGGCTACAGGCAATTCAGTATAAACTGTGTCTGAGATAAGGAAACGAATAACAACACAACAAAATCACCTTAAATTTTTTTTTTTCATGTCAAAGCTATTCAGCAGGTGACCGTCCAATATGACATTATACTTTTGTATTCTCAGAGACCTTTCTGAGAGAAAAATACTTTTCAAAGATCTCTTTTTTCATTATTTAGGTAATCCGTAAAGCTTACATCTATTAACCGACCTAAGAAAGAACAAATACAAGATAGTTTTCATTGAAATAAGCTGAGGACATGAATTCATAAAACATCTGCCTAAACTGGTCTCATTTGTCTATTAAAATTGGTCTTGATTTGGCCAAGATGTTGCAGAAAGAAAAATTCTCTCTCCTTGGAAGCCTATTCACGCTTTATGACTTTATGTATGATTAGTCTTCTTTTTTTCTTTCCTTTTTTTTTTCTTTTTTTGCTATTTCAATCTTTTAAAGGAGAAAACTATTTTATTTTTTCATGGGAGGTAGTTACTTCAATTTGTAAGAATGAGTCCTAATGATAATTAGTGGACACTTTTATGAGTAAACTGTATGTTTGTAAAACATGTAAAAAGTAACTTAATATCCATATTGTAGTATATTAAGGAGATCTTGGTTTGAATACAAATATCAATTATCAATGGTAATTGGTTTAAATCTGAGTTGACAAAAAACAAAAAAAAACAATAATAACAACAAATAACCCATGCTGTGAACTTGAGGTGTCCATGAGAAGAGAGAAGAGCATGAATGTATGAATAGATACCGGTATTGTATAATAACATATTGATATGAAAATCGCTATTAGTGGAGATACTATAATACTTTCCCAGAATAATGCAGATTTCAATGATGACATAAAACAAAAAAAGAATCACGTTTCATGTCTATTTGTTTATTTGGTGTAGTTTAAGGGCTCTTTACGACTACAAAGGTCCTCTTAGCGCCCATAGAAAAGTAAGATGAAAGTCTAGGTAAAAGTAAGAGAGAGAACAGAAGTATTAGAAAAAATTGTCCAGATGAGGAAAAAAAGTTGCTAAAAAAAATGACAATGACCATCAAGCCCCAAACTGTGCACTGCTATAACCACCCAGGATTTCCTAGCTCCTTTTGTGAACAAAAGTATTCTATCCATCTAGATAGCAAGTGATCCCGAGAGTATTCTAAAGTCATGCAATGCACACAAATGAGGGATGGCCATTAATAATGCCTCTTTCCCTCCCTTTGGAAAACTCTCCCCTTCTGAGGACCTAAAAAAAAACCTGATAGAAGAAGACAGATGAGAGAAGAAACCCTCATTCACCCTTAGCTGGCTTTTACTGCATGTATGGGGAGTACTGACTAGTGCTGGGCAGAGACTTGGTTTTCGAAGAACTTGATAACCGGGTTATCAAGATTTGGATAACTGGATCTTGACCCAGATACCAGACCACCACAAACCAAATAGCCTTGACTTGTTTTCACTATTTTGTAATCTGGATCACCCTGACTAAGTTCCACTATTTGGATTCTGCCTAATGGAGTGAGGACTGAAACAAATTGTTGTCTGTGATCGCTCTGATTTGCCACAGCATGCGCAACGCAGGCCATGGCTATTATATTATTGGGGGCGGCCTACTTGGCGTCAATGAATGAGACACATGAGTGTGGAATGCTGGAGAAGAGGGGAAGAGCTCGCCTCATTTTGGCTTTTAATTGAATCATGTTTTGGATCCTGACAGCGAAGCAAGTCAAAATTCAGGTAAAACGGATCTGGCCTAAAACTGGATATCCAAAAAGATAACTGTGTATCCAAATTTGAATCTGGACTCCGGCTCCGCACTGGTAGGCCTATTTTTTCACCTCTCAGTTGAGGAACCCGAAACCTACACTGGGCTGATGTTTAATGACTAGATGACCAAAAACATAATAAACAAAGAGCGAACATTCACTTGTCCCTTTCCAACAAAAACCCCATAACTTCACTTCACTTGTTTGGCATGACAATTCCACTCACTCATAATTTTAAAGTGAAACAACAAAAGCTTCCAACTTGAACACAAAATAATGTAAGCTGATTCAAAGCATAAATCAAAATAACATCAGTCACATTGTTTTAACAAATTTAGTCAGTCATTGGCATTAAAACATTTCTTTCTTCTTTTTTTAAAACTTTATTATGTAATATATTAATAAGGCTAAGCAAACGGCATTACTTTGGTGTAATATCATGATAAGAAGAGGTTTCAATATAAATCATGGAGCAGCTGGAGAAAACAAGATCTTTCACTTCTTAAGTCAGAAAGCTTTCATCCGTAACTGTCATAAGTAGACAAAACACGATTGAATCCCCAAAAGCACTCCCAGGAAAGGTATAAACATCAATCAATTCAACCGTAAGGGACTAAGCTGGTGAGAAAAGTGACTTCAGAAACTACAACACATAAGACATATGAGACCAAAGCCCTGATCATTTTTTTTTTTAACGGACAAAATTATTGGTTGTTATGCATGGAAACAGCCACCATAACGAAAAGAAACAAACAAAAGAATCCCAAAATTGTCAGCACCATCATAATACATTTTCATAGGGTTTTTTTTCTCCTTTGTATCTCTTACTTTTATAGGCATTCCAAGGCAGCTAGCTTTTTAGAGTGGTAAAACTATCTTTTTTTGATTGTTTACAAATTTTTGAAAATTATCATTCCCAAAATGGGCTTTAAATAATCCAAAATGATCCTGAAATTAAAACAAAAAGTAGTTAGTTACCTACAATTATTTCTAAATGTCTATGTTAAGTTTGGTGAGTATGTCTCCCGCAATTGATGACATTTTGAGATTCTTATACCAGATAGGGAAAAAATGAGTTTTTGAGAAATAACCAATTAAGATTTTGACTTTGAGGCAAAATTGTAAGGAGCAGGGTCTTTTAAAATGCATTTTCCACTATTCAAAACAGAAATTGGAACTTTCAACCATGTGTAAATGAGAGAGCAGAAATGAAATACGTTAGATCTGCCAAAAACAAATATTGGTTTTTTGGCCACAAATCACCAAAATCTCCACCAGCTTAGCCCTACAAAAATACATTAGCATAATCATTCGGCAACTTTTCACTCTTAGCTTACCTACGATATGAAAATAATTGTTGGTTCTTCTTGAACTTGAAAAGCATTTGTTTCAAGAAGTCACAATTTAGAAATTTTTGAGAGGCCTTTCCTTTCTCAATTAAAAAGAGAAAGTGTAACAACTCAAGATATCCTAAAAAAAAATTCTTTGATTGAACTGAGGATAATAATTTGTTTATGGGGTGTTGTACTTTGGATAACCAAATGGGGTTTGAAATGGCAACAGCTGCCATCTTGTTTCCAACCACACACACACACAAATTAAAAGCAACATCAACAAATGAAATTAATATTTTGACTGTTAACTTATAAATACAGATGCCTTATCTCCCCTTAAATTCAAGTCTATACAAAGCTGAAAAAACTATAAAGAAATTTGAAAACTCAGAACAGGAGAATGGATGGAGGACAGTTATAATGTTGTTGACAATTAGTAATAGAATGAACAACTTCCATTAAACAAAAAATTTGTCACTAAATGTTTCCATAGTAATGTTCCCCAAACACTACTGTTGTAGTAGTCCCCACAAAGATGCAGTAGTCAGAAACAAGCTGACTGTGCTCTTTGCTAAAAAGAAAAAACAACAAAAAACTGTGCACTTGGACAGAAGGAATGTGTCAAAGTCTAGATCACTGATTTTCAACCCTTTTTGTCCCTGGACCCCAAATGTTAGCTGTCAACGTCAATGTGCTTGCCACCGCAATAATAAGAATGTATTAATTTAAAGTTTTGTCCTAAATCAATGCTGAATTAAAGTTTTTACTTTTAATAATAATGGATGCCTAACTTTAATTACAAACCTCAAAAACTGTAATAAGAATTCCAATTTACTGTTTCATGCAATATAGATATATACATTTACATGTCATTGCCAAATGCTACTTCTACCTCAAAGGATGAGAAAGGAGGAAAATACCAAAGCCTTGGTGACGCGGTCGAAATGCATTTGCCACCCCAAAGGTGCAAAAAAAAAGTCTAGATCTAGACATTTGCAATTGTTGGGAAAATCTTAGCATCCTTTGCCAAAATCACACCTAAATGATTTGTACTATGGAGAGAGATTTGTTCACACACAAAGAAGGAAATAGTCAAACCAAGGAAGTGTGTACATGGCCCAAGCTTACACTTGAATGGCGTGCACTTGTGTGGACCATTTGGTATTAAGAGTTACAGATCTACATTGAAAAATTATAAAAACATATGTCTGATTGGGAAAAGCAGGAATTGGAAACCATCAAGAGGGAATGAGAGGAAAAAGGGAAAGATGATAATGAAAGATGCTTTGTTAAAAATTCAACGGCTGTTTTGGCTCTTAAAAAATGCAATACAAAGAAATCTTTCCGACATTGAATACTGTCATCAACTTAATAATTCACTCCATGGATACTGAACATGTGTACACATTTTCTGTTAAAAACAAAGAAGGATAAGTCAAAGGTAAAATAAAGAGAAATCAACTTAAAGAAAAGTCATTTAAAAATGCAGTTTGCATGGCCAAAGAAAGTACAGTTCAACCAGCACTCATACGACGACATCACAGTAAATGTATAAATGTTGATTCACTTCAACCTAAATACTTACTATTTGATTATATCAGTGATGAAGAAATAGCGAACTCTTAGATAGGAAAAATTAATTCTTTATCTGACCTGGAAGCTTTCATTTCTCAAAAAAAATTTTTTAATTAGCTTTTTGTTTTCAATACTTTTCTTCATATTGCATGCAGACTGTAGTTCTCTCACAAAAAGCCACAGAAAGAAATTATTCATGAGGAATGAAAAATGAGTTTAGCTGATTTAGAAAGATAAAAAGTTTTAATTCATAAAAAATAAACCACTAAAAATTTTTTTTAAATCATACACTGTAATATAAAAAGAATGAAATTTGTTTCACTGGAGACCACAACAAAAAAGATTGTACGTCTAACTGCTCACATGAAAAAAAACAAGAAATTCAATTTTCTAAGGATTTAAACCAGAACTTTTCAATCCTTTAGTGGTCACTTTCTTTCATTCATAAGACCATTGTGAATCCTGTCAATCAACAAAATGACAATGACCTCATACAAACTAAAAAAAAAAAAATCCATTAAAATCTGTTCAAGAAAATGAAGTAGAAGGACTTGAAATCTATTTTGATTATTCATCAATGAGATGCCACCATGAAGATTGCTTTCAATTGTATTATAATCTCAACTTCGCAAATCTGATAGATAAGCAGATGAGAGAATTTCAGTTTTATTTTGATTGATGACCCAACCTTGAGAGGGAGGTGTTGGGTAGCAACTGGTGTTTAACTAGAGATAAGTCCAAAGTGTAGAAAAAAAGATTCTACATTGTCTTCTAACATTTTAAGAAAAATGAGAAGACCTTTGAAAATACATCAAGCTGAATCATATCATCATCCTCTTCTAGTTTTAAAAAAAACTTCTTTTCACTGTCAAAATAAGAATGAAAGGAGAGAATAGATCTCTAGCTTTTGAAGGAAAGAATTATGAGAATTGCAAAATATTAGACACAAGAAAACAGATTGTCAGATGGTAAATCCCGTTACATATGGCATGAAAAAGCTTGGATTCCTCTTTAAGTTTGCAGAGGGAACACACATCTCTCAAACAGCTGCACCGAGACAAAATCTTAAAATTAAAAGCTACAAAGAACAACACAAAATGAAACAAAAAACAAAAATCCAAAAATGAAGTATTAACATTTTACTGTAATACATTTACTGCAAAAGCCTACACTTCATGGTCAATAAGAATCTGTTTTCAAAAACGAAAAATGAAAGAAAACAAACCAAAAACTTAAAGAACATGAAAAAAGGCAAAGCTCATTCTTGCAAGACACATATGTAAATATAACCAGTAAAGCTAAAGGCAAATTTATATAACCTCAGGCATAAAAAAGGTACATGACAGAGAGTGAGATTCAAGAAATATAAGTACATCTTTCAGGTTTTGCATAATAAAGTATAAACTTCCACAAGCTACTGTCAAACTACGGTTGCCCCACAACCTGCCCTGCCAATTTTCATACAGCTTATCACCGTCCAAGAATCTGTCTCTGGGTCATACATTTCTGAGTGCCTTAAGCGTGAATTCCCGTCAAAACCACCACAAACATATATCCTATTATCAAAGATGGCAATTCCAAACCAGGCACGAGGTGTCGTCATTGGTGTGATGGTCGCCCATTGTCTTGTGACGGTGTTGTACCTATAAAGAGAAAAACAGCAAGGATGAGATTCTTTTAAAATTCAAAACCACTTATAATAATTTCAGAAATATTTGTATGGATGTGCATGAAAACTGGACACAGTGTCTATATTTTTCCCAATTTAGATTGACATACCATATGATTGTACAATTAAGAAATGTAGAATAATTATTAAGTCTCCTGTGAGGTTCTGAAAAAATCTACAATTTTACCAGAATTTATGAAAATCATCTTCAATTGTCCCTTATGCGAATCTAAGGCCAGAGACATCCATAAAGTTTTCATATGAAGCCTGATACGTTTTCCTATTTTCTGCTTCTTTTTCTTTTTTTTTTTAAATCCACATTTAGTAGACACAAGCAGAACACTTGCTCCCTGAGCAATAGAAAATCATACTAAATCTTGTCAAGTAAAATTAGTCTAACATATTTTATATGTTTCAGAAATTGAATCTAGATTTCTTTATTATGAAGCAAGATCTCAATCCCATCCAGTTCTAGATAGAAGTCTGAACATGACCTCTTCAATGATAACAAAAATGTAATGAAGATCAAGTGTGCCAAAAAGACATAGATGTGTTGTAAAATATACAATGTTAAAAATAAATCTGTGAACTGAAACTTTATGAAACTTCTTCATTACCAGGGGGAATAGCCACTATTCAGGACAGCAAATTTCAGCTCCAAAGGTTCAGCAGCTCAAAAGCCTTTATTGACGGGCAACACTTGTTTTACGACATTTCACCAAATATATAACAGATATAGAACCATACAGACTAGAACCATAACAAAATACCCCCCCCCCCCCATCTCAGCTATTAAAAGGGAAAAACAAATTCACCAGGTACGGTGGAGCTCACCTACAATGACCTCATCTACAGC